>BJCO01836127.1:0-19670 GCA_018326465.1 Flaveria floridana | reverse complement strand
TACGATTAAGCTTAGTCGTACGATTAAGCTCAGTCGCATGTTCAGTCGTACGAATGAGTCCATTCGTATAACCTCAGTCGCATAAAGTGATCTGTTAGAAATTGATTTGACTAAGTCAAGGCTTATTGCTTAGGTTTGACCTGAAGAAGAGAGTTTTAACTGCCCTAGTATATTTGGATTAGTAGACATTTGCTGAAAACATTAAGGTGAGTTCTAAATGCCCCCTTTTAATGTGTTAATGTTGTTTTGATAAAATCAGGCACTGGCATGTGTATAAATAAAAATATGGGTAAGAGTTTGAAATTGGTAATTTGTGATGGTTGGCGAGGTGGAGTTTTGACCCACCAATTATAGATGGAGTTTTGACCCATCAACGCCAGGTGGAGTTTTGACGCACCATTTATAGATGGAGTTTTGACCCATTAACGCGAGGTGGAGTTTTGACCCACCAATTATAGATGGAGTTTTGACCCATCAACGCGAGGTGGAGTTTTGACCCGCCAATTAAATTGATAAAAGACCATAACCACTTGTGGGTATTCGGTATGCATATCGTATAGGCTTGTCCTTGGATTGAATACCAGGACAAACAAGTGGACCAATTGATATTTGTGAATTATTTGATTTGGAATAGTTGATAAATTTATTGTCGAAATGTGATATATGTTAGAACTCACCAGTTTATCTGACTTAGTGTTTTATTATTTTATGCATGCCAGGTAATAATAATAGAGATGTTTGTGGAAGTGTCCCATGGGGTTAGAAATCCGGCGCTGGTATGTGATACTGGCAATAGTGTTGGGTTTTGGGGAGACATATATGAAGTTTGATAAAACCTTTAATATGTCGGTTAATTTATTGTAATAATTCTGGTTATATAAACAGTTTGTAATACAAAATATATATACAATTCCTCTGTGTTTAGAATCTCTGAATTGTTTTTAATAACCCAACTCGTAGCACCCTCTTTATTATATTATTTAGAATTGGGGGTGTAACAATGAATGTGGCAAACAAGGTGCAGGGTGTGAGAGCTGAGCTGAAAGAGTTGGCAGAGAAGGTGAGAGAACAATATGATCTGAACATGGATGTCCGGGATTTGACAAAACAACTTGAGCAAACTAGTGCTCATCCCGAGGGAGATAATGCTGCAGGAGCTGATGAAGATATATCAAAGGCAGCGGGGGAGACTGAAGCTGGGCAAAGAGAATCTGTGAGTAAAACCCTTGAGGAAGATGCTGCAGGAACTACAAAAGAATAATCAAAGGTAGCGGTAGAGACTGGAGCCCATCAGACAAATCAAGACCAATGAAGACGGTGAGATCAAACCTAGGGGGAGTATTAAAGATCACGTATAGGTTGGACTCACCTTAGATTAGATTATGTTTATATTCCTTGTAATATGTTTTATGTTAGTTTACTTTTCAATTTTGTTTATTTAGTTTAAATTTTTTTGTCCAGCGAAACTATGAGTGAAAGTGTAGTTTCGCTTATAGTTAGCTGTTTAGTTTCACCCGGCGAAACTGTTGTCTCTGCCGGGAGAAACTATAGTTTTAGCAGCATAGTTTCGCTTACAGCAAAACTATCTGTGAAGCTATGACTTCTATATATACTTTTGATCTTGCTCATTGTTAGGCATCCTTGCAAAAACCCTAATCGAATATTTCTGTTGCAAGAGGCTATTGTAAGCTGGTTCTTTACTGAAATATATTGAGCTTTTTTATCTTTTATAGTATTGGATCCTTATTGCTTATATTTAAATACATTGTGGTTGTTCTTATTCAATTTCATCTTTGTTTTCTGCTATTGTTTCTAATATTGAACGATTCAATATATTATTTGTACTGAAATTCGATCAAATGGACCAACATATGTATTACATACGCATGCATGTATATATTATACACGCACATACGTAAAACATCAACCCACTTAAATGATAACACATAATTATTCATTATGACCTCTCGGCCAAATTAATTTAGGTTATACGCATCCATTTAAAAGAATGCATATACACGAATTCATACACATACACATTCAATTAAATCAAAGAACACACACATTTATACACGTATACATTTTTTTAAATCAAAGAACACACAGTCACCAACCTAAACATCATCGTATATACACATACACACTACAATATACATACACATTAAACCACATACATACATGCACACCTCCATTCTTGCTACTCATTCTCGGTTCTTTGGTCAAACACACACATAACACACACATCACACACACACACATAAACCACAACCCGCACACATGCAGAATACATATGCAGAATACACATGCATTACTCCTCCCCCCAAAACAGCAATCGAAACCCCCATGGAACACCCATACATATAAGCATGTCCCTCTCTCTATACATATATAATATGAGAGGTAAACGCACAGCCAAACCTCCCCACCGCAACCCGCACCATAACGTACCCCTTGGACCAAACCGACACCACCTTAACCGATACCCAAAAGCAGGGAAACAACAAACCGGAGCAAAACCATAAAAATCAAAACCATCTAACGAGAATAAGAAATGATACCGAGAGTTTCCAAGTAGTACGAAGAACCCGAACAGATGGCACTCGATTGTAGGAACGGAATCGCTGACGTACAAGTTGCGGGAGGGAGGAACGTTGTGAGGAGGAAGAGGCTGCTGACAGAAGTTGTCGAACATGATGCCGAGAGTTGCCAATTACTTATGCTTCCGAGATCAGCTAGGTCGTCGTATACCGAGAACGACGGTCGTACGGTTGATGGTTGCAAGGAGAAAGCACTGTCGTGGATTGTTGCACAACCGCGGAGGAGAGTCAACGGCATGAACGACCTTTGAATGTGGTAGGGTTACGAGAATAAAAGAAACGATAAGGGAGGGGAGTTAGTTATTAAATGGAGTTATACTTTGCATTTTTGTCACAACCGGTCCCTCCAATTTCCCTAAATTGCATTTTTGTTAATTGAGTTAGTAATTACAAGTTAATTACATTTAGTTCGTAATTATACTAATAATCATTGTTATTTAGTAGTAGTAATTTAATTAATCTATACTTAATGGAGAGAGGTTAAATTAAGAAGACGGATTAACTTGAAAAAAAATCTCGGTTGTCACATCATCCCCTTGTTGAAAGAATTTTCGTTCCGAAAATTAGGATGTCAGGGTAAGCGAACGACTAGTGAACAAGGTGATCAATTATCTAGAACATAGACAAGATAGGGTTTCTGAGGACTTCTTAAACAAATCGAAAACCAAAAGGGCGTAAGGTTTTGTGAGAGTTGTGACATCATCCCCTTATTGAAGGGAATTTCGTCTTGAAATTTAAAGAAAATACATCTTAAAAATGATTCCTTAAGAAGTGGATGTCTGCTCTTTGAATAGTTGTGGGTACTTCTTCTTCACTTGATCTTTGCGTTCCTAAGTAAACTCTAGTCCATGCTTTGAATTCCACCTAACACGTACAATAGGAATCTTGCTACACTTTAGGGTTTTGACTTCTCGATCCATAATCTCAACTGGTTCTTTAATGAAACAAAGCTGTTCATCAATTTACAGTTCCTCTAATGGAACGATGAATGATTCATCAGCTAGACACTTCTTCATTTTTGAAACATGAAACACATTATGAACACCATCGAGTTTCGTAGGTAAGTTTAGCTGATAAGATACTGTACCGGTCCTTTTGAAAATCTTAAGCGGTCCAACGTATCTAGGGTTTAGCTTTCAATGCTTTCCAAAGATTATTACACCCTTCTAAGGTGAAACCTTTAACAACACCTTGTCACCAACTTGAAACTCCAAAGGCTTTCTCCTTTAATCTGCATAGCTTTTCTGATGATCACGAGTTGCCGCCATACGGTTATGAATATGAACAATTTTCTCTATGGCTTCATGAATAAGCTCAAGGCTAGTTAGTTGACTATCACCAACTTCAGTCCAACAGAGAGGTGATCTACACTTTCTTCCATAAAGTGCTTCAAACGATTCGGCTTTGATGCTCGTGTGATAACTGTTGTTGTAAGAGAACTCAACCAAAGGCAGATGGGTTTCCCAACTATTCCCAAAGTCAATGACGCACTCCCTAAGCATATCTTCAAGGGTTTGGATCATGCGTTCAGTCTGACCATCTGTCTATGGAAGATAGTTCGTGCTTATGTCCAGACGAGTGCCTAATGACTTCTGTAGTGACTGCGAGATATGTGAAATGAATCATGCATCATGATCAGATATGATCAAAAGTGGTATGCCATGTCATGACAAAATTTCCTTCAAGTAAATCTATGCCAGTTTATCCATTTTGTAAGTCTCACGAATGGCCAAGAAATGTGCCAACTTGGTCAAATGATCCACTATCACGTTTGACCCACTATCACCCAGATAGAATTATTTCCAGTCAGCGAATGAGGTAACTTTGTGATGAAATCCATGGAAATATTCTCCCATTTCCACACTAGAATCTCTGGTTGTTGAAGCAAACATGATGGTTTCTGGAACTCCACTTTGACTTTAGAGCAAGTCAAATACTTTGACACGTAAGTGGCAATTTCAGCTTTAATGTTAGGGTACTAGTAAATGACCTTCAGATCTTGGTACATCTTGTTAGATCCAGGATGTACTGAGTAACGAAACTTGTGAGCTTCATCCATCACCAACTCTCGGAGATTCCTGAACAATGGAACCCAAACCCTGTCTTCATAATAACAAAGACCATCTGATTTATCCTAAAATAATTTCTCAGCTCCACTGAGAGATTTTGACTTGATGTTCTGTTCCTTTAATGCCTCGGCTTAGGCATTCTTAATCTGTGATGGTAGGTTAGAATGGGTTGTTAATTGTAATGGACGGACATGACGAGGCTTCAAGGTTTCCTTGTGACTAAAGGCATCGGCTACCATATTAGCCTTTCCCGAATGATACTTTATGGCACAGTCATAATCGTTTTGAAGTTCCAGCCATGATCGTTGTCTCATGTTTAGCTCTTTTTGCTTATAAATGTGCTGAAGACTCTTATGATCAGTGATGATTGTACACTTGGTTCCATATAGGTAATGCCTCTATATCTTGAGTGCGAATACCATAGCTTCTAACTCCAAGTCATGAATTATGTAGGTCTTCTCATGCATCTTAAGCTGTCTTGATGCATAAGCTATCACTTTCTCGTGTTGTGTTGACGCAACCCAAACCCTGGATTGACACGTCACAATACACCACGAAGTCATCCTTTCCTTTAGGTAAGGCCAAGATCGGAGCACTACACAGTTTGTCTTTAAGCACTTGGAAAGCCGCTTCTTCCTTGCTACCCCACTTGTAGATGGTTCCTTTGTAGGTTAAGGCATTCAAGGGTTGTGTCAGTTTGGAGAATCCTTCTATGAAGCGCCGATAGTAACCTGCTAATCCAAGAAATTGGCGTACCTCAGTAGGCGTCGTTGGGGCAGACCAATTCTTGATTGTCTCAATCTTAGACGGATCAACATGGATGCCATTTTCATTAACCACATGTCCTAGGAACTGTACTTTTCTCATCCAGAAGTCACACTTTGAAAACTTGGCATATAGCTGTTAGTTTTGCAGAAGCTCTAGAATAGTCCTCAAGTGTTCCTCATGTTCCTCCTTATTCTTAGAATAAATGAGTATGTCATCAATGAAGATGATGACAAACTAGTCTAAATACGGTTCGCAAACATGGTTCATGAGATCCATAATGACTGCAGGAGCGTTTGTCAAACCAAGTGGCATGAATGCGAACTTAAAGTATCCATACCGAGTCCTGAAAGCTGTCTTGGATATGTCTTCTTCTCGAACTCTAAGCTAATGATATGCATACCTCAGATCAATCTTCGAACAGTAACTCGATCCTTGCAGTTGGTCAAACAGGTCATCTATATGTGGAAGAGGGTATTGATTATTTATGGTGACCTATGTCAACTCTCGGTAATTAATGCACATCAGGAAAGTTCCATCTTTCTTCTTCACGAATAACATAGGTGCTCCCCAAGGTGAAGAACTTGAACAGTTCCTGCAACTATTTTGACAATTCTTGATATTCGTTTAGTACCAAACGGTACGGTGCCCGAGCGATAGGAGCAACTCTTGGTGTTAACTCGATCTAAAATTCTATTTGCCTATGTGAAGGAAGGTCAGGCAAGTCCTCAAGAAATACCTCAGGAAAATATCTAACAATCGGAATATCTTCAAGTCGCTTTTCCTCGGTGGTCTTCTCCGTAATTAGGGCTAGAATTGTTGAGTGCCCTTTCCTTAACAACTTCTGAGCCTTTATGTAAGAGATGATGCCGCACACCATTCTTATCGCCTTCCACTATGAGTATCTATCCATTTGACAAAGGTAGTCGAATGAGTTTCTCACGACAAATGATTTCATCTTGGTTCTTGGACAACCAATCCATGCTGACTACGGCACTGAAGCTATCGAGTGTAATAGATAGACGATCAATATCGAAATCTTACCCAGACAGACTGATCATACAACCTTGGTATATATGAGAAGACTCTATGATCTTACCGTTAGCTATTTATACTGTATAGTTCATGTCTAAGGTTGTAGAGTTAACATTTAATAATTGACTGAGCTTATGTGATATGAAACTTCTACCATCACCAGAATCAAATAGCACAGATGTAAAACAATCATTGATGGGAAATTTACCATTTATAATAGAAGGGTCATTACGAGCCTTACCTAAACCCATGACAAAGGCTCGACCTTTGGCACCACCATTTCCATTACCATTTCCGTTTCCATTACCTTTATGGCTATCAACCTCATTACCACCGCCGTTGTTCTTCTATAGTTTTGGGTAGTACCTCTTGATGTGCATAGTTTGACCATACTCATAGCAGCCTCTTTGTTCCCCCTGTTGTGCTGGCTGCTTAGCTGCTAAGCTCACACGACAATTCTTAGCAGCGTGGCCAAACTTACCACATCTCTCACAATTGTTCCTGTTTCAAGGCCTAGTGTGGTGGTAGTTGCATTTGCCACACTTAGGTAATCTTCCAGTCTAGCCACTACCATGTTATGATAAAGAATATGATTAGTGTGATGAACGGGAGTTGTCAAACTTCCATGACTAGTATGGTTGCCGCTGAAAAGTGTTCTGCTTATTGTTGGAACCAGACTCCCATTTCCTTTTGTTTTTGCCATCAGTAGTAGTTGACAGAGAACAGCGCAGGGGCAGCTTACCCTACACTACTGCCTGGTCTGTTAACCTGGGGGCCAGTCTAATCACCTCCTGAATGGTGTTTGATCTGGATGCGGTGACCATGCCTTGGATTTCAGGTGACAGACCATGAAGATACCTCTCAATCCTCAAGGAAGGAGGATTGACCATGTTGGGGCAGAAGGTAGCAAGTTCATGAGATTGAGTGTTGTATGCCTCGATCTCGGAACCTGTCATTTTGAGGTTCCAAAGCTCCTTCTCCATGTTCTGCACCTCTTCCCAAGGGCAGTATTCTTTCTTCATCAAAGTCTTAAAATCCTCCCAGGTTGTCTGGTTAGCAATCTCAACTCCTAGCATTTTTACTTGGGTGTTACACCAGGACAAAGCAGCTCCGTCAAGGGTGCCAGTGGTGTATTTAACCCGATTTGCAACCGGGAGTTGCACATCTCGAACACCAATTCTTGTTTCTCAAACCACCGTAGGAGTCCTACGTCTCTTCCGCTCCAGTGAACGGATTTGGTTTACAATCCATATAGGATTTGAACGTGCAGGCTCCTTGACCTGTAATGAATTTAGATCAGAAATTTGGAAGTATGGAATGAATGTTACAACTTAACGAGACTGACGGGACATTAACTTCAACTATGAATTGGGTTTTGCTTACCAATAAGAGCAGCCTGTGGATTGGGATGTTGGTTCGTGAGAGCATCAGCCAATGCTGATCGATGAGGGCCGCCAGCTCTGTTGGTGTCATGTTTATGGTGCCATGACCACGTCCAGACATTTTTAACAATCAAAACATACAAAAATAAGTAATATGTAACATATTTACTCCATTGAAGTACAAGTATTTAAAAGAATTTAGCACAAACATAACTAATAAAATTGCAAGTACTTCTACAATAAATCAACCAAATACTAAAATTCAAAGACATCAGTCGGATGGGAAACAACCTTTCCCATCTAGGTGTGGAAAATATATGAAAGTCCATGGATAGAAGAATAAAATAAAAGAATGGGTAGACTAAGGCAATTAGTGAGTGTCCACTGATCTAGCGCTGTTCTCAGGTTCATTCACTGGCTGCCCTCCAGATTCTTCTTCCGGCTCTTCCTCCAGATCCTCCTCCTCTTTTAGTGCTTCTTCCGGCTCCTCCTCGGGGTCTTCCTCATCAGGATCCGGTGCTGTGTTCAGTGTATTGACTTGACCCTTGAGAGCATCAAGTCGCTGGTTGTTAGCAGTGATGTCTACCTCGTCACTAATAACACGATCATTCAAAGCAGTGACGAGGCCCACATGCTTGTTATGAATTACATCAGTACGTTGAACCGTCTATTTATCTCCTTGATCTCCTCGACCGAATCCCGCACTTGTTTATTCAATGATCGGTTGTCGTCCTCCAGATCAGTAACACGTTTACGCTCGACATGTAGAGTAGCTGCCATAGCAGCCATGGCATGCTCGGGAGGACAGGGTAGGGAAGGTAGGGTCAGGGCATCAGGATTCCTAGCCCTAGTAGACCTAGTACTAGGTCGGTTTTCAGGAGGTGGAGGGACATTTTTCTCCTAAACTAGGCTGGTAATATACTCAGGGTAGTGTTCCCACTTATGAACCGGTGGGTACATTGGTAGAGCAAACAGTTGGTCGTAATCCAACTCCTCGTTACTATTAATACACATGGGCCACTCGAATGGACTCGAAGGTGGAGGTATAGAATCGTTATGATTGGGCCTCTTGCCTCGAGAAGAAGATGAAGGAGTAGATGATGAAGATGCCATTTCCTGCAAAGAACCGCTCACAGGAATAAGCAACGTCAAGTAATCCAGCAAGTAGGCAAACAAACAAGAAGCTAAACGTGTCTATGTGCGTGTAACTAAGGCATCAGGTGATAGTCAAAATGCAATGCAAATGAGATGCAAAAATCCATTGCAGTTCGCTATAACCAATGGCTCTAATACCAATTCGTCACACCCTCAATTTCCACAAATGGGGTAATACCATTAGGCGCGTGACATACCAGGATCTCAGCTGTTAGTTACACCAAATGACATAACATTTATAAAAACATTGTTACTCATTCACGATAAAACTTTCCAAATCAGGGTTAATTAAGAAAACATTAAAGTAAATACGCAAAACCAAAATAAGTATAAGATAATAGCATTTGTAAATGTGTTCTGTTGACCAGACAATGATGGAATGCAAGATGATATGATCCTATCGTGCATGCCTTAGGAACCTGAAAGAAACATGCTAAGTGTCAACACAAGGTTGGTGAGTTCATAGGTTTTAATAAATAGAACATAAAGTAATCAGATATAGTAAACAAAGTAATATCAGTAGATTTCTAGTCTACTTAATTAGATACTAAGTGTATGAAGTTTGTAACCGAAGCTGACAATGTAAATGAAGGCCTTGACTATGAATATGTAACACCCGGATATTTTTAATAGACAAGAAAGAAAGAATAAACGTGAATTAAAGGAGGAAATGCAATTTAACCCAAGTTGAGGGGTTAAAAGTGTCAAAAGAACAAAAAGTAGCAAAAGTGGTTACAAAAGGTGGTATGGCCGCCCATGTTGTCTGCACATCTCATTACAACCGGTTTTTAGAGAGTAAAAGAGTAGAGAGTTCGGGTTTTTAAAGAAGAAGGAGAACTCAAAATTCAAGGTAAGATTGGGTTTTTTAGAAGTTTTTCTTGGCTAGATTTAGCCTCGGTTACATGCTTATATGAGTTTGTTTGGGTTCGGTTATGTGTTTTAATGGAGTTTAGGTGTTTGAGCTCATTACATACGGGTTTGAACGAAGTCATACTCAAAGTTGCATAAGGTGAGTTCTAGAACTCCCTTTTTACATGTTTTAACTGATTTTGCGGCTGGAAATGCATGTATGTATGTTTTTAGAAAAGTGGGTATGTTACCCTTATGTTCGTGTGTATGTGTATAAGGGTGGGTTATGTCTTGGGCAATTATAAGGTTATGATGATGTTGTTGATGTGTTTCTGTTGCTTAGAATGTAAGAACTAAGCTTAGAACATGTTAGAATTAGAATTAGGACAGAATTATGAAGATGGTAGTCAAAGTTACTTATCATGCTCCTAAAGTCCCATGTGTCTGAAACTCATGTGCTTGAATAGTATCTATACGCCTAGAATTAGGCTTAATTTGACTAAGTGTTCCATGCACCAAGATTCCTCATGCGCCCGGGCACTCATGCGCCTGCATAGTACCTCTAGATTTGCCAAGAATGACTAAGTGTTAGGCCATGCGCCCCAATAGTGCCCATGCGCCCAGAAATTTTCCCATGCGCCTAAGTGTTCTGATGTGCCCAGAAGGCCATGCGCCTGCATAGTGCTCATGCGCCTAAGACTTAGCATTATTTTTTGAATTTCAGGAAAAATGTAAAGTGTAGGCTTTGACTGGGGAGGTTCCCGGGGGTGATGTAAGTTGACTTTTGGTGATGGATGATGGGTGATATGTCATGTGTGATGACGTGTGATGATGTTATGCTTAGGTATGATTTGTTCTTATGTTCCTTATGTTATGATATATTGATGTGTGACTTTACATGGTGTGTTTATAACCATAAGCGTAAACTACTATCATTAATGAAAGAGATAATATTAATGATAGCGGAAGTGGAACATAAAGAACGAAAGAAAGTAAAGGCTTGCAAGGAGAAAGAAAGAAAGAAAGATTACAACTCCTTGCGAGTTGATAGCTCAATCGTGTGTTTGATAACATACGATTTTAACCCATGAGGGTTCACACACAGGGGAAACAGTCTAGGTGACTGAACCCATAGAACGAAACGGGATCCTTGTCATTCGACCCCGACTTTGTGCCAACTAGTAACGGGGTTTTGTGCCTAGAATGGTGGCTTCGGGCCACGGGCGTTGTGCCAATTAGTAAAGGAGCTTCGTGCTTGGAATGGCGGTTTCGGACCGCGATAGGGGAAAAGCCTGACAGGATCTAGAATTAGTATTAAACGAGCGAGATAATAAAGTATGAAACGAATGAAGTGATAAAGTATGAAATGAACGTTAACGAAAGATAGTGATAAAGTACGAGACGAACGTTAACGAAAGATAATAATAAAGTACGAAATGGGATCTTTGTCATTCGACCTCAGAGATCGTGGCTGCGTGCCAGGATGAGGGTAAAGCTTGATAGGATCTAGAATTAGTGAAAGAAAAGGATAAAGTACGAAATGAACAATAAAGATAAAGTACAAAATGAACGAACATGTTAGATAATGAACGAAATGTACGATGTGTGATCATATGCGATAGTAAAGAAAATTTTTTAACAAGCGAAAGGTAATATATATTTTATAAAAATAGAACTCACTCAGCAACGCTGATTTTTATGTATTTTCCAATTGGCAGGTAAAAGTTGTTGAGAATGGCACGAGGGAAGCTACATGGATTATTTTGGATGGCATCCATTTTATGTAAAATGATGCTTTTGTGATGAAATACAGCGAATGATATTATATTTTGTAACGATGTTGTACTATTTTTCAAAAGCAGTTATTAATATATGAAATGATTTTAGTTAAAAGATTCCGCTGCAATGTTTTAAATAAATGTGCAATTTATGTGCGATGAATGGCCAACTGTAAGCGTCCCGGGAACGGGGCCTTACAAGTTGGTATCAGAGCCAAAGTTTAAGTGAATTGGGTAAATATTTTTAAAAATCTAATCTTAAACTGAAAATGGGATAAAGGAAAGGGATGCTAGCCCGAGTAGCTACGTGCCATCAGGTATTTCCTTTTCAAAGTTAATTGAAGTTACGTGCTAGTTGATTATGTGTTCTTAGTAGATTTAGATGCTGATGTAGTCAGGATAGGAAGTGATTGGGGTATGAAGAGTAATGTAAGTGGCTAATCACAACTGGCCACTGTAATTAGGAACTTACTATAGTTAACATAAACTGAGCTATTCCTTGAATGACCGTGTTAGTGTTTGAATCTTATAGTGATTAGAGAATGGCTGGAGGTAGATCATCTAAGGCCTTTAGGGGAGGAGTACAGGGAGGACGTGGTGCTGAACTGCGTGTTACTAGGAACCAGGATAAGACTGGTGAGAGGGCCCGTGAAGAGCCCGAGGTGCATCACCAGGAGGGTGGTGATGAGAGTGCAAACTTAAGGGCCTCGGTGAAAGAGGCGGTGGTAGAGGAAGTGCACCATGTCATTTAGACGATACTGTCGTCTGTGGTGACTGAAGTTATTAAGATGGTAAGAGAAGATGAGAAGAAAGAGAGGAGAAGGACCACCGGAAAGGAGGAAAGGGAGCGATCGGAGACCGAGACGATTGTCTCGAGTGAGGAGGAGGAGGAAGAAGCGGTGCAGGAAACCGCACGTGCTTGCAACTATAGGGCATTTCAAAGGTGCAAGCCCCCGACTTTCGATGGGAATGGCACTGCTGCTGCTGCTCATCGATGGGTGAGAGAAATGGAGGCGGTACTCGACATCAGTGAGTGCCGAGAGGACCAAAAGGTGAAGTTTACTACCCACTCATTTATGGACACAGCCTTATGCTGGTGGGACAATATTGTCCAGGCTGAGGGTAGCAGGGCTATAAGCTGGATGAGTTGGTCGGAGTTTAAGAAGCTGGTGAATGAGGAATTTTGTCCTTATCAGGAACTCGACAAGATAGAGAGGGAGTTCCAGCAGTTGGAGGTTGGTACCATGACACACCAGCAGTACACCACCAAGTTCAACGAGATGGCATGGTTGGTGCCGGATCAGGTGATGCTGGTGTAAAGAAAGATTAAGAAGTGCATCCAGGGATTCCCAGCTGACGTCCACAGGTATTTGATCGCTGCCCGGTCGGGTACCTTTTGATCGGTGGTAGACCTGGCGGGTAGGCTATATGATGAAAGGGGAGTGGCGGTAGTCGAGATGAAGAAGATAGGTTATGGTGACAAGAGCTGGGGAAAGAAGAGGTTTAGACGTGGAGGTTCCACTCTAAACAACCAAAGGAGGAGAGTGGATGACTGGAGTATGGTGTCCTCAAGTTCGGGGATGAAGAAGTGTGGTAAGTGTGGAAGAGAGCACGTTGGTGAGTACAAGTGGGGGATGAATGTGTGCTGAAAGTGAAGGAAGCCCGGTCATGTGGTGAAGGTGTGTGGACTCATACGGTACTATAACTACGGTGAGGAAGGTCATGTGAGCAGGGACTGCAAGAAGCCAAGGGCCGAGAGGTCTGGGCTAAGAAGAAGCCAGAGGAAGGAGGACAGAGGGCAAGTGCTAGAGCCTTCACGATGACGTGGGAAGAGGCCAGAGAGGATCCCGATGTCGTCTCAGATATGTTGCTAGTGAACCAAATTTGTGCCTCTGTGTTATTTGATTCTAGTGCCAGTAGGAGTTTTATTTCTACTGCTTTTCATGATAAGTTATCTGTTAGTAGTAGAAGTATTAGTGATCCATTTGATGTAGAAACTGCTATTCGTAAGACCACTAGAATTACTAATGTGATAGAGGACTGTACCATATAATTAGAAGGTCATAGGTTTGCTGCTAAGTTACATGTGATGCCCCTAGGTGGATTTGATGTATTACTAGGGATGGATTGGTTAGCAACCTATGAAGCAAACATTGTGTGCCAAAATATGATGATTTGCTTTGTTGCGCCCGATGGAAGCTCGGTGATGGTCTACAGTGATCGCGTCACGACAATTCTGAAGTTGATTTTGATGGTGGTGGCGGGAAAGTGCATGAGGCAAGGATATAGTGCCTATTTGGCCTACGTGAAGGATGCGAACATGTCAACACCACAATTGTCCAATGTACCGGTGGTGTCTGAATTTCCCAATGTGTTCCCATAGGATTTATCAGGTGTGCCACCGGATCATGAAATCGAATTTCGGATTGACTTGGTACCATGTGCTCAGCCTGTTGCTAAGGCGCCATATCGTTTGGCTCCCTCAGAGATGACGGAATTGATGGAGCAACTACAAGAGTTGCTTGATAAGGGTTTCATTAGACCAAGTATCTCCCCTTGGTGTGCTCCGGTCTTGTTCGTAAAGAAGAAGGACGGTAGCATGAGGATGTGTATTGACTACCCTAAGTTGAACAAGTTGATGGTGAAGAATCGGTACCCATTACTGAGGAGTGACTTGTTTCATCAACTACAAGCTGCCAGTTGGTTCTCGAGGATAGACCTTCGATCTGGTTACCATCAGTTAAAGGTAAAGAAGCAAGATATCCCTAAGACAGCTTTTCACATGTGTTATGGACACTAGGAGTTCCTCGTTATGTATTTTGGTTTGCCTAACTTACCAGCAGCCTTTATGGATTTGATGAACTAAGTGTGTCGGCCAATGTTAGATAAATCAGTGATTGTGTTTATTGATGATCTCCTGATTTATTCTAAGAGCAAGGAAAAACATGTCGGCCATATACATGAGGTATTAGAGACATTTAGGAGAGAGAAGTTGTGTGCTAAATTCTCTAAGTGTGCTTTTTGGTTGCGCGAGGGGCAATTTCTGGGTCACGTGGTAAATGTTGAGGGAATCATGGTGGACCCGGCAAAGGTTGAGGCGGTGATGCAATGGAAGTCTCCAAAGACGCCATCCAAGATTCGGAGTTTCTTGGGTTTGGCGGGCTATTACAGAAGGTTCATCCAAGACTTTTCAAAGATAGTCTCACCTTTGACTAAATTGACTCGTAAGGATGTGAAGTTTGTGTGGGGTCGAGAACAGGAGAATGCCTTCGACGAGTTAAAGGCAAGATTAACTCAAGCTCATGTCTTGACATTACCCAAATGGAGTGAAGACTTAGTGGTATATTCGGATGCTTCTTATTCTAGGCTAGGTTGCGTGTTGATGCAACGTGGAAGGGTGATAGCCTATGCATCCTAACAGCTAAAAACCCATGAAGTCAAGTATCCCACACACGATCTAGAGGTAGTTGCGGTGGTCTTCGCATTAAAGATTTGGAGGCACTACTTATACGGGACAAAGTGCACTATCTTCACCGACCACAAGAGCTTAAAGTATTTCTTTGAGCAGAAGGACCTCAATATAAGGCAAAGGAGGTGGTCAGAGTTGATCAAGGATTATGATTGTGAGATCTACAACCATCCGGGCAAGGCCAACGTTGTGGCCAACGTTGTGGCCAACGCTCTTTGCCGAAAGGAAAGACCCGAGCCGATTCGGGTGAAGGCATATCAGTTGATTATGACCTCTGACTTGATGTCGCAGGTCAAGAAGTTTCAAGACGAGGCTTTGAAAGAAGATCGTCTTAACTCTGAAAGGATGAAAGCTCTAGTCGTGGAATTAGGTGAGAACACTCTCGGTGTTAGAACTCGATCTGCACGGATGTGGATTCCTCGTTATGGGGATCTGCGTGGAAAGATCATGGACGAGGCTCATAAGACTCGATACTCCATTCATCCCGATGCCATGAAGATGTATCAAGATATGAAGAAGGATTATTGGTGGCCAGGTATGAAACGCAACGTGGTGGAGTATGTGAGTAAGTGCCTTACTTGCTTGCAAGTGAAGGCGGAACATAAGATCCAACCTTTGGATATACCCGAGTGGAAGTGGGCGCATATCACCATGGACTTTATTACGAAGTTACCACGTACCCCGAGAGGGCATGATGCCATATGGGTGATAGTTGCTCGTTTAATGAAGAGTGCTCACTTCCTACCGATCGGAGAGATGTATTCCTACGAGAGATTAGAGGATTTATTCATCAAGGAGATTGTAGCTCGTCATGGCGTCTATTGTATCTGATCATGACACCCGATTTGCATCAAAGTTTTGGAAGAGATTCCATGACGCGATGGGGACGATACTACACATTAGCACGACTTATCATCCTAAGGCAGATGGTCAGTCTAAGAGGACGATCCAGACACTCGAGGATATGCTCCGAGCATGTGTGATCGACTTTGGAGGAAGTTGGGATGATCACTTACCGTTAGCAGAATTCTCGTATAATAATAGTCATCATGCCAGCATTGGCATGCCACCTTACAAGATGCTATACGGTAGGAGGTCTAGGACACCCGTATGTTGGGGTGACATTGGGTAGAAAGAGTTGGGAAGCCTTGAGGTGATTGAGGCTACAACTGAAAAGTTAGAAAAGATCAAGCCTTTCATGAAAGCAGCGAAGGATAGACAAAAGTCGTACGCCGATAAGAGGCGTAGACCGATCTAATTCACGGTGGGCGACTGAGTTATGTTGAAGGTCTTATCTTGGAAAGGAATCATCCGGTTCTGGAAGCAAGGTAAGCTGAGCCCGAGGTACATAGGACCTTTCCGAATCATCGCACGTGTAGGAGAGGTGGCCTATCGGTTAGAATTGCTAGAGGAGTTAAGTGGAATTCATCCGACATTCCATGTATCTCATCTAAGGATGTGCTTAGCTGACGAAGATATGATTGTACCACTGGATGATATCGAAGTGGATGAATGGATTAGTTACATAGAGGAACCAGTGGCAATCATTTATCGAAAAGAAAAGAGGTTGAGGAGTAAAGTGGTTCCATTGGTGCGTGTGCAGTGGAAACACCGAAAGAGTTCGGAGTCTATGTGGGAGACTGAAGAATAGACGAGACAACATTATCCACAGTTATTTGAAGAGTGATGGATTTCAGGGATGAAACCTCTTTAAGGGGGTGGACTTGTAACACCATAAATTTCTAGTCAAATAAAACAAACAAACAAACAAAAGTACCCAGTAAATCCCACTCAAGAGCAGGGTCTGGGAGGGGTAGGTGGTGGCGAGTCTTTTCTCTATCTTGGGGGATAGAGAGACTGCTTCCGGAGAGACCCCCAACTCACAAACGAAATCAAATAACAATCACAATCATAATAAACGACAGACAAAACACAGGTATAAGTCCTATAGAAACATTGAAAGCGTGTACAATAAATAAGCAGGAAGAATCACGTATAAGGGCAGATTAAGGAAAACAGGGGGCCCACAACAAGTCTACATCTACCCTTCCCACCTACCGGTCCCATTAAAAGTCTTTAATTTTAATTCTACGCCTCCACTCACTCCTATCCTTGATCATGTGCTCAGAGAGGTGCATGTCTATCATATCTCGCCTAATTATTTCGTCCCAAGTCAGCCTAGGTCTACCTCTACTCCTCCTTCCCTCCACGTTGATGTTCTCTACTGCTCTAACGGGTGCTACCATCGACCTTCGTTTTATATGCCCAAACCATCTTAATCTTCCCTCTCGTATTTTATCTGTGATACAATCCACCGGTAGCCTCTGTTGAAACACGTCGTTTCTTATTTGATCCAATCTTGTGTGCCCACACATCCACCTCAGCATTCGCATTTCCGCGACCTCTATTTGTCTCTGGTGCGATTTCTTTATGGCCCAACAGTCTGTTCCGTATAGCATAGCTGGACGTACCGCCACTCTTTATATTTTTCCCTTTAGTTTTGTTGGGAACCTCTTATCACACAGGATACCTGATGCTGCTCTCCATTTGCACCATCCTGATTGCACACGGTGAGCTACATCGCTGTGTATCTCTCCGTCCTCTTAAACGTATGAGCCCAGGTACTTGAACCTAGAAGTCTGTGGTACCGTCATCCCCTGGATACTTATTTGGGTGTCCTCTTCAGCCTCACCACTAAAGTTACAATGTATGTATTCAGTCTTAGAGCGACTTATCGTCAAGCCTCTGCGCTCTAGCGGTGCTCTCCACTGTTCTAGCCTCTCGTTAAGCACCGTTTTAGATTCTAATATTAAGACAATATCAACTGCAAACAGCATGCACCACGGGACTGGTTCTTGTATAGACTTGGTCATTTCATCCAGCACTATTGTGAAGAGAAATGGGCTCAATGCTGATCCTTGGTGCAGTCCCACTTCCACCGTGAAGAAATCTGTGTCTCCAACTGGTGCTCGCACACACGTTTTTGCCCCTTCATACATATCCCTTATTATTTAGATATACTCCAACTGGTGCTCGCACACACGTTTTTTCCCCTTCTATGGAGGTCTCTTTTCTTTTCTCTATATTTCTCCATTATCCTTCTTATGTTGTGTATGGCTTCTGTTGTAGAGCGTCCTGGTATAAATCCAAATTGGTTTACCGCAATCTGAGTTTGTCGTCTAATTCTCACGTCAATTACTCTTTCCTATAGTTTCATCGTGTGACTCAATAGCTTTATTCCTCTGTAATTTGCACAACATTGGACATCTCCTTTTTTCTTATATATGGGGACTATGAGACTGCTTCTCCATTGTTCTGGCATTCTCCCATTTTTGAAGATAGTGTTAAATAGGTCTCTTAGCCATTGCAGGCCCTCGTCTCCCAGGCACTTCCACACTTCAATCGGTATGTTGTCTGGCCCCACCGCCTTAGCCCTTCCCATTTTCTTTAGCGCTCTCGTAACTTCGTCGACTGTGATGTTTCTATAGTAACACCCGTTTTGTTGATTTGGTTGCGTTGTTCTATTGATCGTAGTTTGTTGGTTAGGGTTTGTTATGTTGAAAAGGTTATGGAAGTAAGTTTTCCATCTCATCTTGATGTCATTATCTTTCACCAAGACCTTTCCATCCGCAGCCTTTATAAACTTCACCATTCTCAGGTCCTGTCTTCTACTTTCTCTTGCCCTGGCAATCTTAAACATGTCATATTCTCCTTCTTTCATCTTTAATCACTTACACATTCTCTCGTACGCTGTGTTCTTTGCCTCTGACACAGACTTTTTTGCCTCTCGCTTAGCCTCTTTGTATTTATTTTTTAGATCTGCTCATTCTTCGTCATTATTACAGTGTAAAAGGTCTCTGAAACTTTGTTGTTTAATTCTTATTTTCTCCTGTACATTTTCGTTCCACCACCAGGCTTCCTTATGACCTACTGACCTATTAGTTGCAAGTCCAAGAGTTTCTTTAGTTGCCTGCATAACTGTAGTTGCCATATCCTCCCACATTTTGTTTGCATCTTCCCGTGACCTAGTTTGGATCACTGGTATGACCTTATCTCTAAAGGTGGTAATCTTTTCATCTTTGAGCTGGCCCCATCTGATCGTCGGTCTAATTATCTTAGTTGGTTGTACAATTGCTCTCTTCACGCGTAGATCAGCCACCAACATATGGTGTTGAGTCACTACTGTCTCTCCCGGGATTGCCTTACAGTCCTTCCACGAGTTACAGTCCTTCCACGAGTTACAGTCCTTCCGGGTAGTCTATCTGCGTATGTCTCTCACCGCTGCTAAACGTGATTAGATGCGAGTCTCTTTTCTTAAAAAACGAATTTATGATGCCCAGGTCATGCGCTAAAGCAAAGTCAAGGAGCTCCCTCCCGTCGTCATTCCTCAGACCATACCCAAACCCTCCATGAACTGACGTGAATTGATCATTACTCTTACCTATATGCCTATTAAAATCTCCTCATATGTATATTTTTTCTTCTCTAGGTATGTCTCCCATAACGTAATCTAACGTCTCCCAGAACTTATTTCTTTCCGTTTCCCCTAATCCAACTTGTGGTGCGTACGC
>BJCO01836115.1:0-16285 GCA_018326465.1 Flaveria floridana | reverse complement strand
TTTGAAAACTATGTATAAGATGTAATTTCAATATTATAAATAAAAGCATGTCGTATGTTGTGTTTTCTGTGTATAAGATTATTGTGTTTATTTCACTGTAATTAATGTACTCTGATAATAGCTAGTCACACCCCACCTGTATCATTCACGCTTCCGCCTGGATGTGACATAACTCGAGATCACTATCAATCCTTATGTTTTGAAGTATGATAGTAGGCTCGTTAACATCCACATGAATCTTGGTATCAAATTTTCCTAATGTATCAAACCATTGCCTTCGATCTCGGATTTCTTGAAGCGAGACAGCCTTGTTGTGGACCTTGCGACTCAGCGCGTCGGCTACAACATTCGTCTTTCCAGGATGATAGCTAATGTCACAGTCGTAGTCGTTAATAAACTCGATCCAACGTCTTTGTCTCATGTTGAGATCCTTTTGATTGAACACGTGTTGGAGACTCTTATGATCGGTGTAGACTATGCATTGCGTCCCATAAAGATAGTGTCGCCAGATCTTCAAAGCAAAAACCACGGCACCAAGTTCAAGATCGTGGGTTGTGTAGTTCACTTCATGAACCTTCAATTGTCTCGACGCATATGCTATGACCTTTCCTCGTTGCATGAGAACACAACCAAGACCTTGATTAGAGGCATCACAGTATACGGTAAAATCGTCGTTTCCATCGGGGAGTGTTAGAATAGGAGCGTTACACAACTTGCGTTTCAACATCTCAAAAGCCTCTTCTTGTTCGGGTCCCATTCAAAGAGTCGATTCTTTTGAGTTAGCGCCGTAAGTGGTTTAGCAATCTTCAAAAAGTTTGCAATGAATCTACGGTAATAACCCGCTAAACCCAGAAAAGAACGAACTTCGGTTGGGGTCGTGGGAACACACCAGTTTTTCACGGCTTCTATCTTAGCAGGGTCGACGTGAATTCCTTGGCTATTCACGACATGACCTAAGAATTGAACTTCTTCAAGCCAGAACTCGCACTTAGAGAACTTGGCGTATAGTTGTTCTTTCTTTAAAAGTTCGAGAACTTGTCGCAAATGCAACTCATGATCGGTTTTTGTCTTGGAATAGATAAGAATATCATCGATGAACACGATCATGAATTTGTCCAAATGCGGTTTACATACCCGATTCATGAGATCCATGAACACAGCAGGTGCATTGGTCAAGCCAAAAGGCATAACCATGAACTCGTAATGTCCATATCGAGTACGAAACACGGTCTTTGGAATATCGTCGTCGTGAACACGTAATTGATGATATCCAGAACGTAGATCAATCTTCGAGAATTGCGTAGCCCCTTGAAGTTGATCGAAGAGATCATCGATTCGAGGAAGAGGATATCGGTTCTTGATAGTAAGCTTGTTGAGTTCCCGATAGTCGATGCACATACGGAATGAACCATCTTTCTTCTTCACAAACAGCACGGGTGCACCCCATGGTGAAGAGCTAGGTCGAATAAAACCCTTATCGGTCAACTCTTGAAGTTGACTAGCTAGTTCTTGCATTTCAGACGGTGCAAGACGATAAGGTGACTTAGCCACAGGGTTTGCACCAGGGATCAAGTCAATCTTGAATTCAACTTCCCGAACGGGAGGTAACCCATTAAGATCCTCGGGAAACACCTCGGGAAAATCTCGCACAACAGGAATATCCTTCAATTCTTTACCCTTGGCTTTCGTGTTGACTACGTAAGCCATGAAAGCTACGTAACTTTTACTTAAGCACTTTCGGGCCTTGATACAAGACATGAGTTTGAGTCTTTGAGATGATTTCTCCCCAAAGACTTTCAAAGTATTGCCCGATGGTAAAGGAATTCGAATGCATTTCTCGAAGCATATGATTTCCGCATGTTGCTTGGCTAACCAATCCATGCCGATAATAACATCGAAGCTCCCCAGTTGCATAGGAATAAGGTTGATGAGAATGTCATGCTCGTTAAGACTCAAGGTACAATCGCGTATCATGACGTCGACGACGATGGATTTTCCATCGGCGACTTCGACCATAAAGGATCTTTCCAGATTAGAATGCGGCTTAGAAAGAATAGGCTCAAAATCTAAGGACACGATACTCTTATCCGCACCCGAATCAAATAGTACAGAAGCATAATGACTATTTACAAGATACATACCTGTTCAGGAATGACCTATTATTGGTATGATGAACACAAATAGGGATTCTTACAAGAGAAGGAACAATTAAAAGAAACTTAACGACTTACCATTCACCACGTCATTGTTGGCTTGTGCTTGGTTGGCGTTGATGTTGAAAGCTCTTCCACGAGCCAGTGGCACAGTTCCCGCATTACGGGGACATTATGGACGAATATGCCCAGGTTCGCCACAGTTGTGGCAGACTCGATTAGCAAGCATCACAGTATTGTTCAGGGCACAAATAGTAGCCACCAGATGTCCATACTTCCCACACAACGAGCAAACTCGGCATGGAGTGTTACTCGCGTGATGGTACTTGCATGTATTGCATATCGGGTGCGGCCCAGTATAAGTTCTCGCCACGGGAGCTTGATTTGCAACAACAACTTGCCTTTGAGGAGCGTTTGGTGCTGTCACCATGTAATTGCGAGTCGGGGTGAACTTACGCTTCTTTTTTTGAAAGGATGACTCGGCCTTTACCTCCCTTGTTGCCTCGGGTGTCACCTTTGAAGCAGACTTGGCACCCTTCACCGACATAGTGTCAGCCCTAATATGATTCTCAGTGAGCTGCACGGTGATAGTAATCGCCTCTCCCAAAGTTGTGGGCCTACTACCCACCACGGTATCTTGAATTTGAGGCGGACCCCTTGATAAATTTCTCAATGTTACGGGGCACGGTATCCACCATGTGTGGTAAGAGCATTCTCAACTCATGATGTCGGGTGGAATAAGTCAAATGATTCCCACCATCTTGCTTAAGGTTCCAGAATTCCTCCTCCAGCTTCTGCAACTCACTCCTCGGGCAGAACTTTTGGATCATTATATCTTTAAATTCCTCCCAAGGTAATACCAAAGTAACTTCAGCCCCTCGGTTCCTTTTCTCACTATTCCACCATGTCAGTGCTTGTTGTTGAAGAACACTTGCATCGTAGTGAACCTTGAATTCATCGGGACACTCGCTCACGATGAACGTGTTCTCCATACTCTCGAACCACTCAAGAAGTCCAGTGGCTCCTTCTTTCCCACTAAAGCTAGTGGGTTTACATGAGTTGAAATGTTTAAAGGTGCAGGTGCGATTGTTCCCGTTTTGGTTATTGCTATTCTCACCACTACTGTTCCCATTGGTGTTGTTGTTGTTATTGGTCATTAGAGTGTTGCTAAGTTCAGCAATCATTAACGGGAGCACAACAGCCATTTGTCGGGCGATCATTGCTGCGAGTTTACGATCAGAACTCCCATGCTTTCCATGGTAACGAGACCTGCTGGATATACAAAATGAGTTAGACACGAGAATGAGTATAACAAAGGATAGCAATTTAAACAAGAATAAGTCAAGAGTTGTAAGACATACGGAATGGTTCCATTTGGTAACGCATTACTATTAGGAAACGTTGACACGTCAAGGTAAGTTGACCCATTTGCCTTAGAAACTTGTGTATGTTGACCACAGTTTATCACTCATCTCAGAAATCCCCAGGTAAGCATAACTGGTCCCGTAGGATTTATGCGAAATGCTTACCTTAGCCTGAAGGCCTTTTGCCAGGAAATCCAGAATACAGGTGTCTATGTGTCACACAATATTTCTTAGGTTCATGGAATCAAAACCTTGATGAGATTTGTATAGATTAGTTATAAAGTCTAAAGATTTAAGCCATAGACATAAAGTATACGATCACACGTGTGGTCGTGAATAAGATTAAGAAGCTTCATTTGTCGGGGAGAATCAAAGAGTCAATGAGAAGTTTAGGGAAGACAAGTAACAAAATTTAAGCTTTCATAAGGCAATCCTATGCTAAGGCATCAAGTTACACATAAGAAGGCATAGCATTATGTAGCATGCAAACCATATATTTTTACAAGAATAGAAATATTATTATATAAGGTTCATGCATAAACTATAGTCTAGGTCACTATTTCTAATAACCTAAATCCCTATAGTTATGGGCTCTGATACAAATCTGTCACACCCCAACCTTGATGGCGGAATCGTCGAGAAGTGAGGGTTAAGATTGTTCACAACCACATAAGCTATTATTTAAATCCAAATATTATAATCATAAGTTTCAAAAGTAAATCGCAAACATAAGTCTCAAACATGAAAACAAACATAACATAAGATGAAATAATCCAACACAATTTATTTATTAATCTAGGTCCATTCCTAGATGTGAATAAGCTTCAAAATTAGCATCAAACTTGGGCGTTTCCTGAAACATGTTAAAAATAAAGGGCCAACATAATGTTGGTGAGATTTCCATAGTTTTCAATACATAAATATATAAAAGATCGCATTTCATGTTATAGATTAGTGAACAAAGTAACTACGGATGTAAGACAGATTCACAATCAAACCTTGACAGTTTACAAGTTTTCCACGTTTATAAGTTTATACGATTAGCTAAGTGTACTTGAATTAACCAAGCAGGCTTGTCAAGCCCATAGATCTATGACGTCGTCAGGCTGAGAATAGTTAAGATTGTACATATAATCATCAATATATGGTAATTACAAAGATTAACTAACCACAACATATAAGTGAATTGCCAAGAGTTTACAAGAATCAAATGAATTTACAAGAGCAATGATTATAAGGTAACATGTTTCACCCCAAAGTGTGAAAATATGAAAAAGGGGTATAGAAATACTTACATGGCAAATAAATATAAGAATGATGATTAATAAGAATAATAATAGGCGTCGTTCCAATGTAAACCGTCACAAGGCACCTAAATATATATATTCACAAGATTTAAGTTAAATTATAAGTTTAATAAATTAACGAGAACTAGGGTTTCAATTTGGTATTTGTCAAATAATTATATTTAACAAAATGGAATAAATTTATATTTTCTTGGAAAATATATATATTTATATTTTATTCGAAGATGTGAAAAGAAACAATTATAATAATTTAAAAGGTTGTATATAAAGTTATATATAATTTTATAACTAAAATTTATTACTAGTTAAACAAAATTCATTGAAAAGGGATTTTTTTTGGTCCAATAATAATTTACTAATTATTATTTTCAATTCAAAAAAAATATTCAAACAAGCTTTGCTAAAATATTTTATTAAAAAATATTTTTATTTAAACTTAGAAAAATTACAGAAAATATTTGGAGGCTTTTGAAAATATTTAGAATTTATAAAAATAATTTTTATATATATTAAAAATTTTCTTAAATTTATTTTAGGCTAACCTTTAAAAATAAAACATGAGGGTGCCCGGGTTCGAACCCGGGACCTTATGTTTAGGAGGGCAATAACTTAACAAGTGAACCAGGGTCGTGGCCTTGGTTCAACTTGGTTTTAAACCTTTAAAACACATAACAATCAAAACCCCCAAATTCTCATAAGAACCCTCATTCAATTTGGGTCAAATTGACCCTCGATTTGATGTTGTTAACGATTATGATCTTAGGGCTTTTGTTCCTCATGATTAAGCGAGCAAGAAGATCCCTTTAATTACCTGATTTGGAGTTCAAAACATCAAGAACAATCGAAGTACAAGTCGCGGTTGCCTTGGGTCCAATCGATGAGCAAATGTGGATAGTAATCCAATTCGTTTTACAGGAAGCTTCTAATGGATCCAATGATGAAAAGCCCTCTATCAATTGCAAGTTAGAGAGCTCGGATTGAGGTTTTCGAAAGAGTTGCAGGTCACGATGAAAGATGGGTGTTGGTTGTGTTGGAATTGTGTTTGTCAGGTGAAATTAGAATCATTAAACGCTTAGGAATAGTTAGATGATTGTGTAGGTGCGTTTAATTATGTTATAATTACGGTTTAATGCTCGAAAGGCTATGTAGTTTAATATGATTCGGTTATGAAATCAATTAAGCTAGAAACCGATGTTTAAATGTGGTTAATTGATGCATACCGGTTTGAATCACATTCTAGAAAGGTTTGAGATCGGTTTCGGATAAAAAATCGGTGAGTTTTTGTGGGTTTGGGCGTCGCCGGAGCCCGCCAGAGATCTCACCGGCGGTTAGCCGGAACTTCGAGGAGAGAGAAAGGTGTTTAGGGTTGGGTTTTAGATTTTTACACTTTCAGTCCCTGCAGTTTAGTTTTTGTTTAATCAATTCCAAAACTTTGGTTTTAGTTTAAATTAAATTACGGGTTTTAGCCTCTGAGGTTTTAAAGTTTTATTAATTTATATAGAAACTAATTTATTCCAAGTTTTAACATAATAAAACTTATATTATTACAAGATTAAGAATATTGTTTGTTATTATTATTATTATTATTAGCATTGTTCTTATTATTATTATTATGATTATTATTATTATTATCATTGTTATTATTAGTTTTATTATTATCTTTATTATTATTGATATTATGATTATCATTTATTTATTATGTAATAATTGACATTATTATCTTTCAAATTAAAGAATTAAAGACAAATTAAAACGATAACCATAAGTAGCCCATGAGTTTCATAAATGCCAACAATAGTCCTTACAAGAATTAACAACGTTAACTTTTAATTAACAGAAAAATACAGGATGTTACACGTGTTCCATCAAAGAAAATGGTTGATCCCAGTTTATTTCCGTATGAGGGTAGGCTAATCGGGGCCAATCAAGAGTCCGATCAGGTACAGGTGGAGGAGGAGGGGACTCAAAACGTACAGGAGAATCCGAACCTACCGGTCTCTTACCCGTAGCTCTTGAAGATGACGCCATACTGCAGAGTATGCGATATGTATGCCAATGAGTATATAGTAGAGGAATAAGGAGCAAGTAACTAACTAACTATGTGTGGTTATAGACTAGTGTGTATGCAACCTAGTTCCCTATAACCAATGGCTCTGATTCCAATCTGTCACACCCTCAAAATCCACGTGTGGGGTTTTACCGCGAGTCGTGTGACAAACCAGGATCCCAGTCATTAGTTACTTAGAATGTCACTATATGCACATTTAAACCAAGGACCAATCATAGTTTAAACTTTAAAACATTGCGAAAGCGTTTTGTAAATAATACTTAAAGGTAAACTGCGCAAATCACGCGCCCAAACGAAAGTGTATAAGTAAATGTTGAACTCAAACTAAAACAATGTTTAAAACAAACATGCTTGACATGTGCGTGCTCCTATGGGCAACTGCTAGATATGACCTGAGAAAAGCATGCTAAAGTGTCAACACGACGGTTGGTGAGTTCAAGAGTTTGTTATCATCATAAACAATAGCCTTAGTAAAACTATAAACAAGGGCATTGAAATAGATAACAAGTCTAATTTTATTGGTAATAAACAATAGTGATTTCATGATCGAAGCTAACTATGTTTATCTGTTTGCTTCCCGTCACGACATACCAGGTCGTGACGCTGTTAGTAGTTTAGGACAATATTGTACCCGTTGACTTCCGGTCACATGGGTGGGGCTTGTTAGACCCAGTAGTACTACCCAAGATTTTTCACTAGATTCCTTAATTAACGATCCAAAAGTGTGAGGGATTTCTATGGTATATCACAATATGCCTTACTAAACACAAATTATAAAAGTAAAGGGTTTAAAGTAGAGTATGCTTTCTCCCCCAAAAAGAGTGGTAAATAAAAGTGGGGCATTGAACTCACCTGGTGTGCACACGAACAATATAAAAGCTTAACTCGAAAAAAATAGGAAAAACAACCTTCAGAGGTTATCTAGAACACACAAGTACATAAGTACGTGTACACAGAATCATCATTAAACCCTTAGTGGTCTATAAGCACATGGACTCAAGGTTTTGGGAAAAACAAGACACATTGACCCAATTGACCCGTTTGACCCATTGGTCACATTATAGTTGAAATTCCATTCAATCAAGCATAATATCTCATCATACATGGTTATCATACAAGATGTTCACATATGTCACTACATCAACCACTTGTTCTTCCTAGATCATCATACAACTAGATTATCATACATGACATAGGAATCTCAAGTAATTATCATGCTCCACATAATTCCAATTACATCATAACTAATGCAATATACATAGAGTCTAATCATGCACAACATGCCATGTGAAGCCACTCATGACTTCACACCCTAAACCTTGCCCATCCTACTAAATAGGGGCCTCAGATTCGCACGTGTGTATGACGATCATCATCAAACTGTTCAACAAAATTTATACCATCCAACATACCCAACAATGATCTATAACAATCCCAAACATGGTCCTATAATAACTTACATAACCCATTACCATGTGTACCCAGCAAAATGATCAAATCTCTAAATAACCAAAAAAGCATCCATATAACATAATTAATCAATTCTACCACATTAGACACCAACAATGGACATGCTAACATGATCCTAACATTACCATTATGCCCAATTCATCATATCCAAGAATTCATACAATTAACGTTTCCCTTTTGGGAAAGTGCATCCCAAAATCCATCTAACACTCATTACATTCATGAATTCATCAACAATATACTAATTCAAGCTTACATTATCATCCAGACATACTCAACATCATCCCAATATTATAATCCATCAATCTCACAACCAAAAGTTACTACTTTTAGAAAGATATCAACTACATTGTAAATCTTTAGAGTTCTAGCATAATCATGATCATTCTAACATCCATACAACATCATAAAGACCATACCATCATCAATACATCAACAAATCATCAAGTTCATGAAATAAAGTTACTATTATTAGTAATATGTGAACTACACATCACTCATGGATTTCGTTGTAAAATCATCATAAACTAACATCAATACAATCCAACTAACATCAATAAATCATCAAACAACATCAATTGCACAATATCATGATAAAAAGTTACTATTTTGGGTAAGGTATGAACTAGGTCATCAAAATCATAAAATTCTTGCACAATCAACATAGATAACATTCTTACAACATAACTAACATCATATCACTATCAAACCATCATTAATTTCATATCTTCATGCCTAATTTACGAATTAGGGTTCATCATCATCAAAAACTATGAACAACTTAATAAAACCTACATTTGGATGTGTCTAAATGATGATTAGCACTTGAAATTAACTTGTAGTACTTCATTAACACTTGAAATTGACTTGTTCTTGGCCTAAGAGCATGAATTCGCAAGAATGGAGGTGTGGTGTGGTGGTTTCGGCTGAATGGGATTGTGGGGGCTAGGGTTGGGATTTTGTTTAACTTAACAAAAATAGATTTTTCACAAAAACCCTCTTTTAATCAACTTTTATAAAAACTAATCTTTTTAAACACTTTTAAAATAGTTTTAACTGCAAAATACAAATTTTATTAATCAATAATAATAATCATATATATTATTTTCACTAGTCACAAAATATACGAATTAAATATAACACGTTGCCACGTTACGCGATAAAATTCATATATAATATTTAAATCGCATAAGCACATAAGCATAACACAATAATCATATTATTGGTTAAATTATTATTAGTTTATCACTGTTAATTATTATTAAGTCACCAACGTTTAACGACAACTAGTGTGTGCTCACGACACGTGTATGCAAGACCTAACGGAACTAACGGAGTTTGGTAACGGAAAATTACCGGATGTCACAACCAAAGAAATCGGTATGTCTAGAGGAATAAGGCAAGGGGACCCACTTTCTCCCTTTTTATTTATCGTGCTAATGGAAGCCTTGAATGTTCTTATGAAAAAGGCAACATCTGTAGGTGCTTACCATGGGCTGCGATTACCATCGGATGTTGTTACATTATCCCATATTTTCTTCGTCGATGATGCGATTTTTGTAGGAGAATGGTCTGAATCAAATGCTGAAAATTTGGTTTGTATTCTCAGATGTTTTAATCTCCTTTCAAGGCTAAAAATTAGTTTGTGTAAGAGTAAACTTTTCGGCATTGGTGTGCATCCCGATGCAGTTAATTCCCTTGCCCGTGTGATGCAATGCCAAGAAGGTTGTTTACCCTTAAAATATCTTGGCTGCCTGTTGGATCAAACATGTCTAGAATCTCACATTAGAAACTGTTGATTGAAAGACTGAAGAAAAGACTATCAAACTGGAAGTCGGAGACCTTGTCTATGGAGGGCAGACTTACACTTATTAAAAAGGTGCTTGGTAGCCTACCCATATATTATTTATCACTATTCAAAGCCCCAATATTGATTATTAAAGAATTGGAGAGAATTCGGAAATCTTTTCTTAGGGGTGTGAAGAAAGGAAAATCTAAAATGAGTTGGGTTGCTTGGGACAGATTACTTGCACTGAAAAGTCAAGGTGGATGGGGTATTGGAAGCATAAAAGTTATGAATGTTTCCTTATTAACGAAGTGGTTATGGAGATTTCAATCAAACCAAAATTTATTGTGGACCCGGGAAATTAAGGTGATACATGGAAGCTCCAAACCACTTAAAAAATTCCCAGTAAAGAAATCCATTCAAGGTCCATTGAGAAGTATTGTATCGATGATAGATTATCTTAGTTTTATTGGGCCTAATTTTTTTTCATTGGGGTCATGCAAATTGGGGGATGGGTAAAACATTCAATTTTGGCTTGATGAATGGATGGAGGTTGGGAGTTTAAAGGAAACATTTACGGATCTATTCATCCTAGAAAAAGAAGAGGAATGTTTGGTCAAAGACAGGTTGGAGAGGGCAAATGGGCAAAATATCATCAAGTGGGGCTGGAGGAGTACCCCAAAGTCAATTACAGAAATGCACCAAAGGGTTGCCATAGAGGAACTTTTAAGGAGAGTTGAATGGAAAGAAGAAAAAGATATGTGGGTTTGGGAAATGGGGGAGACCAGAACCTTCTTGACAAGTCTTGTAAGGAAGTTGATAGAAAAATCAATCCTTCCCCAAAATCAGTGTATTATAGATTGGATCAACCTTCTTCCTTTAATATGTGGTGGGGGTCAATTTAATGTGTTGGAGAGAAGTTAAGGACAAAATTCTGGTGAACAAACACTAATCAAATGGGTGATAAAAGTGCAATCTGAATGTCCAATGTGTGGATGGGTTTCGGAAACCACTAATCATCTACTAATGCATTGCCCTTTTGCAATGATGGTGTGGGAAGCGGTATGGCATTGGTGTCGTCTCCCATCATTCTGGTCAAGCAACCTAACGTGTCTAATCAAGGAAGCCGGTGAATAGCCCCTCCATGACCATCTTAAGAGTATTATAAAGGCAATCATATATGTTACCATTTGATACGTTGCGGAAAAGCAGAAACAAGAAGTTGTTTACGGTAGAGACTTGAAGGCTGAAATGGTAATTGGGGAAGTCAAATCCTTATCCTTTTTATGGATAAAACATAGGAGAAAACTGGTTGACATTAGTTGGGATGCATGAAGCACATTTCAACTGTAATGTTTTTGTCTTCATTGTATTATCCTTTCTAGCATCTTGCTAGTATTAATAATATTATCTTTTTTGTTGTTCAAAAAAATGTAATAATTTATCATCTCTAAAAAATCATAAAAAAATTCTAAAATTATTTTTCATTGTAAAATAAGTTTGATTGTTGCTTGTTCCATTTTATTTTTTTTCTTATATTCTTAACTAGCTTTAGTAACCCATGTGTTATACAACTTTAATAAATAAAATATTAGATAGAAGGAAAATCTATTATAAAACAATAACTTAAGATAACATATGATTAAAATTAGAGTAAATTACCATTTACATCCCTGACGTTTGTGTATTTTAACCACTTGCATCCCTACGGTTTTAAAATTGCCATCTGCCCGTAACGTTTTGTGACATCCGTCACCAAAAGGTCCATCATTTAACGTGGATTCCGTTAACTTTTCTTTAAACGTTCATCCTTCACCTTTATAAACTATTAGTGTGGATATTATACTTGCTTTATCATCTTTTACACTTGTGTTCTCATCGTTAGCGTTATATCCTTAAAACCTTCACAATTGTCCTTATCGTTATCATTAAATATACCATTTTTGTATATTATTAGTGTTATTAATAAGACCATTTTAAGTTATTAATATCATCATTTACATCTTTATCACTAATATAACTAACCGATGTAAGGTCGTTTTTCACCGAAACAAACTTGGGAACTCGAGGGCTAAGTGCAGGGACCAAATGTGATACTTTGCCAAACTAGGGTTGGGTATATATACCCCATTTTCCATCCCTAGCCCCAAAATCATCTTCTTCTTCATCTTCCTATTCTTCCACTTTTTCTCCTCCTCCTTGCACCAAAACCGCCCCTTTCTTCGTGTTTTCACCGGCAAGGCCTCGACATCAGCCGATTCCATTTCATTCCAGCAGGTAGACAACCTTAGTTGTCCTTTTTCCTTGTTGTTTCTGTTCTTTTTGCCTTGATTCGAGTTCTCGGGACCAACCCGAGCATATGAGGTCATGAGGTTGCGTGTGAAGTCTTTCTGTGCGTTCTTCTTGTTTGTGTGAGTGTGAAATGTGTTTCTACAAGTGTTGGTGGGGTAGATCTTGTGCACACGGCAGCCGAAGGCTGCTCTGCACCTGCTGCAGTAGCGATTCTACACAGACGTCTGAGTCTGTCGTGCGACTGAGCCGTGCGACTGGGTGTGTCGTGCGACTGAGTCTTTCGTGCGACTGAGTCATGCGATTGTGTGTGTCGTGCGATTGAGTCATGCGACTGTGTGTGTGTGTCGTGCGATTGAGTCATGCGAATGAGTGTATTCATGCGATTGAGTCCATGCGGATGAATGTGTGCGATTGTGCGTGTATTGCACGACTAAATGCTGAGTCGTACGAATGAAGGTTCATTAGTACGAATGAAGCTAATTCATGCGAATGAAGGTTGATTCGTACGTAGGGATGTTGAGTCATGCAAATGAGTGTTGTGTGGTACGACTGAAGGCCGAATCGCACGAATGGAGGTCCATTCGTACGAATGTAGCTGATTCGTACGAATGAAGGTTGATTCGTGCGGATGGAGTGATTGAGTCGTGCGTTAGGTCCAGTCGTGCGACTGGAGTTGTTATGTGTGAGTTACTTCTTGTTTGTGGTGTGTGTATGTCGTGTGATGTTAAGGTGACATCGACACGGTTACCGTTGCTAATGACAATATTTAAGTTAACATTATCAAACTTACTAATGTTATTACAAATCAAATCAACTTTGACATTTTACAATTATCAATAACCGATTTTTAACCACTAATATTTACTAAGTATTTCTCTGATAACAATGAAACTTTTACACAAATATCATCGATAATGGAAACGATTTCTAGTACTTGGATCTACATAAGATCTAATACGTATGTCTGCTTGTGTGTGTTACACGCGACCGAACCAATGCAACCCGAACCGGCCAAACGTTATTATTTACTTTATACGTATCATTAATGCTTAACAATAACTGTCAATAGGTTTTTAACCGTTTACTACATACAACATTTGGAAACTTTGATCATTCATACTTACCACCTAACAAGTGAGTTTCGTGGCCCCTTTTATGCTTATTCAATGCTTCAATCATTTACAAACTTGGGGGAAAAGTATGCTCACCCATTTTTATGCTGTACAACTTACATTATTGGAATCAACATGTTACTCTTTTGTGAGTACCTATCTGATACATACATTAGTCGCTGTATGGTACTTTCTTTACAACCATTTAATTCCGGTGTTAGAATCGACGGATAGGTATTGGTAGTACTACTGGGTTGACACCCCCACCCATGTATGTTGGTATACTAGTTAGTACCAACAGTGGCCAGGAACGGGCCCTTGGGTGAATATATTTCGACAAGATTCTGTGTGCACGTCGTTAGGTTTGGTTGTAAAGCTCATGGTTATGTGATTTTGCTTACTTATAACTGTATACATGATATTCCACAAAACTATTATGCAGCATCATTTTATTTACTATTTAAAACTGCAAGCTCACCAACAATTTTGTTGACCATTTTGAGCATATCTTTTCAGGTGACAATGTTAATTGAAGATCTAGGTGTGCTGCCTTAGTGGAGACCCTAGGATGCATTTTGAGACTATACAATACTTGACAAACATTCTTTTGAAACATTGTTAGTCTGATTACATACAATTATTCTTTTGTGTACTTGTTCCCGGGTTGTGGGAATTAACATTACAATGATACAATTTTTGGTTGTGTGATTCATTACAAGTTCATGTTTATGGCTATGTTGTCGTGAATACTGACTAAACACAACACAAGTCTCCTTTGTGTCGGGTGTCGTCATGACGCGCTTATCATCAATTACATATATTGCATCTCTATTGTTACAATGTGTTATAATGATCCCGTCTCGTTACATCCCCGTGTTTCCGCTCTCAGCGGGGGTGTGACACGTTTTATGTTATCTTCATTTGAGTTTATGTCATTTCATTTTTATCTCCATTTAATTTGAAATGACTAACATTGTTAATGTTTCTGTTAAAATTAATATTAAAAGACTAAACTACCCTTAAAATTAAATATTAACATAAAAAATCCGTATGGGTCCCATCCATCAACATTTTCTTCTTCAAATCACCACTACCACAACCACCCCCATCACCACCACCATCACCATAACCACCTGATAGCCAGCACAACAGCCTCATCAACACCACCACAACCACCCGACTACCACCACAACACCTCGATCACCACCATCACAACCACTTGATCGCCGCCACAACTACCCCTATCACCATAACCATTCAGTCACCTCCACAATAGCCCCATCACTACCACCACAACCACCCGGTCTCCACCATAACAGCCCCTATCACTACAACCACCCAATAGCCGCCACAATAGCACTTATCACCACAACCAAGCAGTCGCTGCCACAACAGCCCCTATCACCTCCACCATAACCACCCCTCACCACAGCCCCATCCCTATCTCCATAGCAGCAAATCACCACCACAAATAGCTAACATCACCACCACCAGAACCACATCATGAGCAGAGAGCTTCAAATTACGGATCTAAGAAGGAAGGGAGGGCTTACAATGGTGGTAATTATGGTTTGTAGTGGGTGTGGTTGGTGGTGGCTGACGACTGTTATGGTGATGAGGGGTGACTATGGTGGAGTGGGTTTGTGGTCATGTCACAGATCAATGGTGGAGTGGGTTGGCTGTTCATGGTGTTGATGGCTTGTTTGTAAGGCCCCATTCCAGAGATGCTTACAGCTGGCCATTCATCGCTCATAAAACATATAATTTTGTTAACTTCAATAAATATTGCAACGGAATCAGTAAAATAACTTTTCATTTCAATATAAATGCTTTTGCAAGTTAATACAACATTCATTTCAAAACATCGTTTGTCGTATTACAGTGCAAAAACATTATAGAAAAGAATGCCATCCAAAAAGAGCTGAGTAGCCATCCCGTGCCATCCTCAGCAATGTTACCTGCCAACTGGAAACACATAAAAAGTCAGCGTTGCTGAGTGAGTTCTAGTTTTCTAATAAAACATTATTTTCTTTCGTTAAAACCGTTCTTTACTTACATACGATCACACATCATACGTACACATAGATAATATCATTATTATCTTCATTAGTCATTCATTAACTTTCTGTCATTTAACGTATATAGTTAGTATTCACATTCGTTACTTTCATTCACATTCATTCATAAGTCCTTACTTTCATTCGTACGTTCATCACATTCATTCGTACGTTCATTACTTTCGATGACATGTACAATACCCTGAACATTGTGCACGAAGCTTGTTACTAGGCCTTAGGTCTTTCATAAACCTCGAACATTATGCACGAAGCTGACTCCAGTACCTAGGGCAAGTACATTCACCACTTATCTTTTCTCTTTCATTACGGATCAATGCCATGTGCTATGCCCCGAATATTGTGCACGAAGCTGGTTACTGGGCCTGAGGTCTTTCATAGACCTCCAACATTATGCACGAAGCTGACTCCAGTACCTAGGGCAAGCGGCAAGGATCCCATACATATGGTAAATCACAAGGATTGGACCCCAGTGTGCATCCTTTTGGGGTAGCTAACCCGCACACAGTTGAGCTAACACCCTTCATTGGGTGTGAACCTCCATACATTCGCTTGCAAGCCTTTTCTTACTTTCATTCATTCGTTCATTAATGCATGCATTCATTCATCATGTTCCTCTTTCATTATTTTCCACTTTACGTTACATAATACTTTCGTT
>BJCO01836105.1:1386-15504 GCA_018326465.1 Flaveria floridana | reverse complement strand
AAATAAAAATGAGAAAAATTATAACTTATAAGTTAAATGGTTAATTGTATAAGTTATATAACTAGTACATGCAATTAAATGGTTAGTTGCATGTCTAGTTAGAAGGCCATATAACATATGAATGTGTAATATAGCAAAAGGGGGGGAAACCCTTTTGGGTTTTAAAATTTCGGCCGCCCCTAGCTCATTATCATTGGTCCTTTTGTCTTTGAGAAAGACACACACATCAATAGTTCTTGGGGTCTTCATTTTCTCTCTACACTTCTCATTTTTTGCATGCAAGAAAAGCTCTCTTCTCCCTCACCAAACCCACGGTTTTTGCAGCAGCAAAAAGGAGTTCAAGAAGCTAGTTCTTGGTGTGTTTTCTTCCTAACAAGAAGGTGTGTTGCAAGGGCTTGGGGTATAGACACTTAAGGATCTCTACACTTGAGTTCTTGGCCATTTCAAGCATCTCAAATCTCCTTCTTTTGGACGTGTTCTTGCTGCTGGAAGGAGGTAGCTTGACAGCCCTTTGTGGCTGTCATATTGTATGATTTTATGTAGTTTTAGCATATCTTCATAGCTTGATCATTTGCATATAATGATCCTTTTGTTTGGGTTTGTTTTTCCATCTTAAATGACCATAAAGAACATGAAATTTTCAGCTTTAAAATCGGTTTTAAAAGCTATATATACGCTGTGTTTTTCTGAAAGTTTAAATGGTTAAACATGGATTTTGTGTTCTAGCAAAACCTACAGCTTTGTAATAAACCATTTAGTTCCCACTTCATTTTGGTTATTGTTTACTAATCGTTACGTCCCGCCTCTCTAGGACCGGGGTATGACAGATTGGTATTAGAGCCATAGGTTGTAGAGAAGTAGGTCTGCTTCACGAGACCTAAACTACAACCATATGAACCTCATAGGACCACCTTCGTAAGATAACTCTTCTGAGCTTTGTTGAACCAAGGTTGTAGAAAAGTGGGTTTGATTTGCAATACCTAAGCTATAACCATAAATAGGACCAGCCTAGTAGGTTGTTTCCATGATCCAGTGATCCAAAGTTTACAGCAAGAACAGGTTCCCTTAAGAACTCCTATCTTTAACTTGTATATCATAAGGATTACATATATCCCATTAAGAATTCTCTACCCTATAAGAAACCTTGATACATTAGGGTATTACCTGTGATAGGTGCACCCGAGTAAACCAGGAAGGTATGGAACCTTTTGGAGTTGACTAATAGGACCATTGAACATCAAGTACTAAGAATGTTAGAAACCCAAGGTGTGCATATATATTTGGACTTAAATTTTGGAGATATACTTATCTGATTGCACTTCTGGCTTTTGTCACTATATGAAACAACTGCTGTTAGCTATACAATTGATACGACATGGGTCGTTACATGAGATAACTACTATAACGATGCTTGTTGGAATAATGATACTTGCTTATATGCCTCATTTGTAAGATGATACATGTTGGAATGTAGTGATAAGATAGTAGCCATGATGCCTTTTTGTTTGATCTGCTCCCTGGAATAGTATGTACCTGAATGCCCATTTATTGCTTGATTTGTTGAAACTGTACTTTGACATATTTCTTGGGTTAGCAAGAATGTTAGCATAATTAGAATCTAAGTGTACTTAATTGTTAATAATGACCGAATGGGAATTTTAACTCCATAACCTGTTTACACAAAACTTGGAACTTATGATGGGAATAACTAGAATGATAGTGTAAGGTAAATTGACGATTACGGGTGTACAAGTAATGGTGAATTTACAGGTACACTTGAATTCTGGTGGGCCCTGTCATGTAAACTAATATCAAGGTATAACACTTAAAGAACTAATAAATTCAAGATTAAACCCAAATATTCAGTGTATACTCAGTGATTATATATTTAAAACTTTCATAACTGGGCGAAACCGTTTGACACTTGAAGAGCTACCAAGGATGACATTGTAGTAACTATCCCCTTTACATCTTCACTTTTCTTTTATTCTGCTCTCCTATTGGGATTATAATGACACAACTATAAGACTCAGAAGATCATCAAATGTCGTTCTCAAACTCAACTGGTCTCGCGCTGAGAGTACGGTACTTCACCTAAGTTATGCGTGTACTTTCGCAATATTGTTCATTCTTTTTGTGATGCCCAAGGATTTCTTCCTACCTATTACAGAATTTGTTTCAACTTTGTCGGTATCGTAAAGGACTCCCTAACATAAACTCTACAACCGAGAATAGATTGGAGTAATGGATTGACGAGAAGCACGTCATGTGGTCAATGAGATAGAAGACTTGTCACTTCTTTCTTCCTTATTAGCCCACACTTCATAGGACATTTTGGACTCTAGAATTCCTCTGATCATTTTCTTAAAGTCCTTGAGGGATATGACTTCTCTATACCTATTCATTATAATGGAACCACCTAACTCAAAAGAATATCCTGGATATCAGCTCTGATTGTGATTGATAATCGCCTTTCTTAATGCTATGCTCGTGAAATCTTTCATCATCTTCAACCGTTAGTCACCTAATGACAATCTTCACTCGAAACTTAAGTTGAGTTATCTTAACCATGCTTTTAACCGACCGTGTTGTTGGTAAATTTCTGAGCGCTAGACTACGCAGGAAATAGAACCTCGTTCTAAAATCCAGATTTTCCGGAGATAAAGATTCAAGTGCCGGGGATATTTGCTGAGGAGAACTAACCTCTGGGATTCAAGACAAATCCGAACTTACAACTTCTTAGGCTCCCTGATTTTCACTCACCCTCTTTTAAATATTTATTTTCTATAAAATTCATGCTCTAGCGAGTGGTGCTACTCACCCTAAACCCACTATCATGACCCTCATCTTTGGAAACACATGATGGCCAAGGCGGACAACTTTAAAACCTTGCAAGATTATCTATACTCGGAGAGCTCTACTAGCCGAGTGATAAGTTCGTGATCCGGGAGTGAAGGTCATGAAGCTGGAATACGATCTCGAAGCTATGCGATAGGTTATTAGAGTGGTAGTTAACCTCCTTATGCTGGTGGACACCTTGATAAAGCCCTAAACTAGTTCGAATCGATACGGTCGATGATAATGAAGAATTCATGGGAAAGACCCATGGTCGAACTTAAAGGATGGTATTGCTCCAAAAGATGTATTAAGAAGCATAGAAGATCAGCTGCAAGAAATCTCATGTGTTACATCACTTGTGATCCAACTACAACGAAGTGGTAAACATGAACCAGATTGTAGACAAAGGAACTCTGCATAATCATCCCCCATCATAAGCGTTGGTGTTATTCCTCTTTAAATTTTAAACCTCTCCTAAATTGATTCTCTAATACCTTACCCTAGAACGCTCTGTACCGTCGGAAATTCAAGCAAAAGTCCTACTCCCATATTTCGTTGAAACAATCGACATGCATATAAGGAAATAGAATCTAAATAGAGTTACTGGCTTCACGGATGAACCCTCTACAGGGCACAGTTACCTTGAAGAATATGGACCGAGGAAGAGGTCATATAGAAGGTTGACCTTCAATGGGAAGCACTATGAAGGAATTAGTAGGAACGTTTGCAGCAATTCTGTAGTTTAAGACAGCAGATGAGGATGCTCTAAAGGAAAGTGAACCGGAAAGAAGTAGTGAGGTATGGTAGTACTTAAATTGAAACTTATGTCAAGGAGCTGATGGAAGGAAAGCAGATTCGATAGCTGTTAGATAAAGATTTCCATGAGACCTGGTATGTCGCCTTGAGGAAACTTAATACTATTTGTGGAAGGAAAATAGAATGCTCCAAGCATTGATAGACTATCAAGAGCTAAATAAAGTCACCAAGGATAAGTGATACCCTTTTTCTAGAGATGTTAACCTGCATGATCAATTACAAGATGCTACATACATCTTAATTGCTATCAGCCGTGAATATAAGGAAAACGACATTTCAAACGTAGCAGTTAAAACAAGATATGGCAAGTATGAAGGTTATAGTGTATCCTGCGTGGGAGGACCTACACAATTCACGGAATTCATGAATCTCATGGGTAGGAATTGAAAGACATACTTAGAGATGCCTGTCACCTTGTCACCTACTAATAAGCATGAAATTCGATACAATTCGCAAAAATTTGGGGCTATAAAATTTCGGGAAGAAGTAGAAACCCCATTGAGATGCGTCAATGCTTAGGGTTAGGAGAAAGTTATAGAAGGATTAATAAAAACTTCACTCGTGTAGATATACGACTGGCATCATTATCCTTGGGAAATTGCGGAATTTGTTTGGGCGCGAATAAGAAAGTTTCAGATGTGTGTTGATGCAACAGTACAAGACAACATTCTAGTCGCCTGATAAAGCTAAGAAAATATATGGAGAGCTACATTAAGCATGAACTAGACTTCCGTAAAATAAAAGGATGCATCTGGATACATTATTGGTACGACACTACCAACTACACATCAGAATACTAAATCAAGTAGAATAGGGTGATCGATGATCGGTAATGTCAACCGCATTGACAAGTGCAGATAGGAGGCCAACATCCGCATTGCCTTAAGACATCTGTATTTCCTAATGCGAGGGAACAAGTCTTGACCGCATTTGTCTCGGCTTAAACGCATTGATGGATGCGGATAGCCTACAGTTAGGCTTTTCTTCTTTTGCCTTCAACCGTCTTACGTTTCAAACTTGTGATTCTACCAGCGTCAGTTCATATGAATATATATATATATATATGTATATAGCACGTCCCATATCGGGAAACTCTTGTCATGCGTCTGATAAGATGAATGGATCTACTCAAAGACTGAGATTATGACGTAAGAACCATTCCGGAAAAGGAAGCATACACGAAGAAGCACTCAGTGGAAGAAAAGACTCAACCCCTAAGAAGAAATAATAGAAGGAAGAGATCGAAGGAATATTTTAGAAGAAAGTTGAGAACTAAAAAGGAGGCTTTGAAAGAAGGAGACCTTCATATGTTACCTAATCTCTTTATTCCTAGTAATCGTGAAAACTTCTTAGTTTTAGCTTCATAGAAATGATCGTGCGATTCGTAGATATTAATCTGTACTCGTTGGGGAAAACCCAAATCCTTCTTGATTTGAAACTTTTTAGTCTATTGTATCCTGATTATCCTGTCTAATTAAAGGCATTCACGCTATTATAATCTTCTTTTTAATCATTCTTAAGATTTTCAGTGAGGGCGGTAACACGGTCGGGATTTTGGGAATCGTCTCCTTGCTAGATCTACTTTGTACGTTAGTGCATTGAACCACAATGGGGAATTTCTTCTTGTTAATTCTGTACGATTGTTAAATGATCTGATTGTGAAGCCAAAAATATGTTCATAATTTGACTCACTGATCCTGTCAAGCATGATTCTCACATTCGGATAGTTACTTTTGTCCAAATCAAACCTTATTAATTGACACCTAATCATCAACATTTGTCCTGGGATGCTCAGCTAAATAACTTTAAATCCTCAAAATTCATACTATGAGTGTGTCACACTCGGAAACAAATGTTAACGGTACTAAAATTTTGAGGGCGAAATTTCTAAAAGGAGGAGAGAATGTAAGACCTCTGAAAATATGCCCCATTTGAAAAGCACAAAATATTGTAAAGCCCAATAAAGATTTAGATTGAGTTAGGCTTACCAAAGAAAACTTTCAAAACGAAACTAGCCTTTTAGTCCCAATAAGCCTAATAAGGCCCAAACTTATAAACAAGGCCCATTTAAGGCCCAAATGCACGTTTAAGAACTAATTAAATGAGAAACCATGAAACAATGAATTATTATGTGATTTGAAATAACTATGGAAAGATCCAAACTAAAAACAGATTCAGAACCCATACCGGGTAAAATCCAGCATTTTACCGCGTACTAACGTCTGAATTCCATCAAAAATTCTTATAATGGATTGTCATCCAATCTAAATCATTTCGAATCTTAAATAATACCATGAATAATGCTTACTAAAATATTTTTCATCAAACATGCACAAGCAATGGAAATACGTAAGCGAAACGCGAATACCTGTTTTCACCGGCATTTAACTGACGTCTTTTATGACAACCGAGCCTCGTAACTCCGTAAATATTAATTTAATCATTTTTTATTATCATAACATATTAAATTGGTGAGTGATACGTTGTCCGGAATAAATGCGTTCCGAAACGCAACCGTGGCGTGCATCGATCTAGAATTAGGTCAAAACCCGAGAATTGGACAGATAAGGTTATAACGCGACTGGCATGGGAAGTTAACTTTCAAATAGTATTTAATACTTAATGATATATATATATATATATATATATAATATGATACCAAAATAGTATTAACGCTCATTCGATAAAAATGCGTAAAATCGTTAATCGTGTTAAATACGCGTCAATCTACAACCTCGTTTATTATTCGGTATGTTTCTAATATGATAAAGCTTATAATCTTGGAAAATTTATAACATTTTATATAATCGAATCTAACGGGAAAAGAAAAGTTTAACGTTGCGCGAAAACTTAATCGAACGTGTACGAACCGACCCGTATTCGAACCCATCATCTAACCCTAGTATATAAAGAACATAACCTCCATTTTAGGGTTTTAAAACAAAAATTTGAGAGAAAAAGGGAGATCCAGCCGCAAACACCCCCTCCCATTTCGAGCTCCGGCCAATTTTCCGACCACCGGTGACTTCTCCGGCGAGTGCCGGCGTGTGACACCCCTCTGACGACTCCCCTCGACTTCCCGATGATGGTGGTGGCCTTGATTTCTCCTAAAAATCAACCAGGCTATGGGAATCGAAGGTTGGAGTGAAGGTTGCAGGTCGATTTTTGGAGGTGGTGTTTCAGTTTAGGTTTGTCGGACGCGACGGTGGTTGTGATGGTGATGGTGGGGTTTAGATGGAGGTGCTACGACGATGATAGTGTCGGCGGTTTGTGGTGACCGATGTTGATGGTAATTGTGGTGTTAGATGACGGCAGCGATGGTGGTTGATGGTGGCAGTGAAGGTAATCTATCGGTTATGGTTCTTGAATATGGTGGTCGTTAAGGCCCATTTAAGGCCCAAACTTATAAACAAGGCCCATTTAAGGCCCAAATGCACGTTTAAGAACTAATTAAATGAGAAACCATGAAACAATGAATTATTATGTGATTTGAAATAACTATGGAAAGATCCAAACTAAAAACAGATTCAGAACCCATACCGGGTAAAATCCAGCATTTTACCGCGTACTAACGTCTGAATTCCATCAAAAATTCTTATAATGGATTGTCATCCAATCTAAATCATTTTGAATCTTAAATAATACCATGAATAATGCTTACTAAAATATTTTTCATCAAACATGCACAAGCAATGGAAATACGTAAGCGAAACGCGAATACCGGTTTTCACCGGCATTTAACTGACATGTTTTATGACAACTGAGCCTCGTAATTCCGTAAATATTAATTTAATCATTTTTTATTATCATAAAATATTAAATTGGTGAGTGATACGTTGTCCGGAATAAATGCGTTCCGAAACGCAACCGTGGCGTGCATCGATCTAGAATTAGGTCAAAACCCGAGAATTGGACAGATAAGGTTATAACGCGATTGGCATGGGAAGTTAACTTTCAAATAGTATTTAATACTTAATGATATATATATATATATATATATATATATATAATATGATACAAAAATAGTATTAACGCTCATTCGATAAAAATGCGTAAAATCGTTAATCGTGTTAAATACGTGTCAATCTACAACCTCGTTTATTATATTTTTGGAGGTGGTGTTTCAGTTTGGGTTTGTCGGACGCGACGGTGGTTGTGATGGTGATGGTGGGGTTTAGATGGAGGTGCTACGACGATGATAGTGTCGGCGGTTTGTGGTGACCGATGTTGATGGTAATTGTGGTGTTAGATGACGGCAGCGATGGTGGTTGATGGTGGCAGTGAAGGTAATCTATCGGTTATGGTTCTTGAATATGGTCGTCGTTAGGCCATCGCGATGGTAGATGTGTGGGCTGTGGTTGTCGGGTCTGGATGGTGGATGGGTTCTGGTGGCAGATGGTGGTGCAGGACCATAGCGGTGATGATAATGGTGGTTGTTATGGTATAATTTTAGGCTATGGTCGTGGTGGTTGTTGGTGATGGTTATGTTGAGGCCCGATAACGGTAGTGATGTAGGCTGTTGATGGTTATTGGCTATGATTATGGTTGCGGTTGTTGTGAAGACAGCCATGGTATGGCAGTGATAGTGATGGTAAGGCGATGGTGGGGTTCAGGTGGCGATGCTGCGATGGTGCTGCGGTGGTGATGGTGTCAGCTGTGGATTTGTGGTTGTTTTCGGTGGTGGATAAGGCGATGGTTATGTTGACCATGCTGATTAGTATCAGTTGTGGTGGAGTTGGTGGTGGTTGTTAGCTGTGGTTCATGGTTGTAGCTCGCGATAGTGGTAGTGGTGATGTCAGCCCTTGTATGGTTGCGATAGGGGTTGGTATGTGACGGTGATAGTGGGTGTGTTGGTGATGGAGGTTGTGGTTGATGGTTATTGGTTACTAGGGTGGTGTAAGGCAAGGGTGATGGCAGTGGTTTAGGCTACTGTGATGGTTGCCGATGGCCGTGATGATGGCGGTCGTATAGGCTGTGGTTAGGGGACTTACCTTTGGTTGTGGTGCTCATAGCGGCACCGGTAATGGCTTGTGGTGATTATGGTTTTGGCTGTCGGTTGGATTGGTTAATGGTGGTGGTGTTGGGCTGTTAGCCATGTTTGTGATGGGTTGTTGGATATCATAATTGTGACTGTATAGTGAAGTTTGGCGGAGGTAGTCATGTTTCGATAGCCCCCGACAACACCGACGAACTATAAACTTGCAGATCTAGGCTGGTACATGCCTTTAGTGGCCCGATCTACAAGATTAATGGTCATTGGCAGCAGTTAAGTGGTGGTATAGTGGTGTTGATCGATGGTGTGTCTGTGGTTGTTGTAGTTGATAATGGTAGTTGTGGTGTTAGAATGATATGGTGGCGTGTCGGGTGTCGGTCAAGCATGGTCAACTGAGGCTAACTGGTCGTCAACAACAAGAACATGATGTGATCAAGAGCAATAGGAGTGGGTTAGTGAACGTGAATCGAGTGGAAAGTATAATCGCACGCGCAACACATTTGAATTCTAATTATAATCTATATGCGTGTTACTTGAGCTCCAATTATACAAAATACATAAATTATAAAATGAAAATGAACGCCAATTGATATAATTATCTGGTTTAAATAGATAGTTCTGTCACGAGATTTAAATAACAATGCTATTTTGTAGAAATCAACCTTGATAAAATATAGGAAGCATCTCAGTTTTGGAAATGGTTATAATTTCTATTAGACGATACAAATAAGTTTATTTCGTGTAACATATAATCATATAAGACTTAGAGATGTAATTCATACAAATACGATTGTACATTCATATATTTATGCAATGAATATTAGGTTAACCGACATCTATACGTTTTATTTAAGATAAAAGACCTAAAACGCTATAATGATCTATCATCTTGTTGTTATTAATTATTGGTCATCTCATTGTATTTTTGAAATAAATATTAATTGTAACACTCTTTTATATAAAATATCGTTAACTATCATCAATAATTGGATTATTTAGCGTCAACCGAGTTAACAAATATGATATAAACGTGAACATAATAAACATCGCTTGACACATTATATAATACTTACATCGTCAATCCAAGTTATTTATAAAGATTTGGAATCCATGATATAAATCGATTTACTACATTCTTCATGCTAAGACTCAATTCTTAATTGAATGCATTAATTAACCTAATGTACAGGAGTTAATTCATAACAATTAACAAATACACGAGAAGCTAAGCTATATTAAGGATACTAAACATCAACTTTAAGATAACTAAATTGCTCAACTGCACGCATGTAATAACATCGTGCTAATTCTAAACGTGAATCTTATATGTTCTAATTAGGATCGCTTGCTGGTGATCATTCTTTTTCTTTATCAAGCTCAGAATTATTTAAGGACACCAGGTGAGTTCTAATGATCCCTTTTTACTACTGTTTTGGGATGAAACATGCTCTGTTATTTTAGGAACTATAATTGTGCTTTACTTGATGCTTGTATGTGGGATTTATGGATACCTGTTGATACTTACTTCATGATCATTAATTATTTTGTGAACCGCTTGTTTTATGTGGATAGATCTATTTGGGGAAACCCCCACACACAGTGGCTCCCGCCACAGGGAGGTACCCCACTGAGATCCTGAGGGGTCGTTTGTGGCATGTGACAGGTTTTGTTAAAAATCTACGGTGAATTGTCCGGGCAGGTATGATTCACTGGTTTGGGGCTCAGTTCTCCCCTTTTTGGGGGTTAACCGGTTAAACATAACTTTCGAAGAGGCTAACCCGGACTGAGTGCAGGGTTTATTGTGATACTCCCATGATATTGAACTATGATTCTTTCCTTTTTATCAAATGAGAATTTTGTTAAGTACGTTTGTTTTTAAAATTTAAGCACTTGAACTCTCCAACTTTATGTTGACACAAAATCTTTTTGAGCATGTCTTCATGTACAGCTAAGGAGAATAGTTGAGCTATACAAGATATCTAAATCCGAAAGAAGAAGTAAGGATAGATGTTGAAGACCAAAGTTGAGCCTAGAAGCCTTAGTTACTGAAGCCTCAAGAAATATTGACCAGGAGATTGATCATGATACCTATAGATTGTAGATTGAGGCACCTTGTGAATTGAAACAAAGCCAACATTTTAAAGTAAATATTATGTGACGCTTTGTAATAAACCATTTAGTTTCCGCTGCATTTTGGTTATTGTTTACTAATCGTTACGTCCCGCCTCTATGGGAACTGGGGTGTGACATGTATACTCTTTGTAACATTCAAAACAGGTTGTTTGGTGTCTTGTGAACCATTAACAAACATGATACACGCGTAACAGTCGGTGGTTAACACGTCATAAGATTCAAAATGTCGAAATCACCCAAAAGAGGGTTTTCAAGATGTAAATCGGGTTCTACCCGTTAGAATAGTTATCATAGCAAGTGATATACCTTCAAGAACGTTAAGAACTCCTCAAGAACAAGGTGATGGTGTCGAGTTTCTGCTACAACAAAGAGAACAGATGTTTTTAAAAGAAAAGTGAAGAAAACACATGAAATGACCATTTTCGGGTAACATGAAGCTTACACTAAGTGTAGCTTGCGGTTTGGAGCGTGGAGATAGTCGTGAATGGTCTGAAATCCCTTGGATCAGGCTGGAGAATCTTCTATCAAGGCTGGAAAAGTCGAACAAGGTGGAGGTGTGTATCAAAAGCTCACAAGACTTCACTTTGTTGGTTGTTTTGAGCTTGGCAGATGCTAGTGAGGTTGTTGTTCACCATTTTGAGCTGAAATGGAGTGGGTTGTGGTGTGTTTTCTGTGGAGAAATCCGAGAGGGAGAGAGGGAGGAATGAGGGTGGAGTGTGGGTCGTGCAAAGTATTTGCATAAGAGGAGAGTGGTGGGTATTTGGGTGGTGTAGAAAGATGGTGAGTGGAGGAGAGGGGGGGCCGCTTTTGGCCTTTTGTGGGAGTTTTTGATTTAATTTGTAATGTAGATTAATATCAGGTAGTGTTAATTTGTTGTGTAGTGTCGTATTTTAGATGGTAAAAGTTTTTAGTTAGTTGATGTGTCTTGTGCATGATTATGCATGCCTTAGCTGAAAATTAATGTGTGTATGTGCACACATGTTAATTGTTTCAGTTAGGATTTTGAATTCTAGTTAGGGTAACTAATTAACATTCCCGGGACACCAAGTTCTAAAAGGTAAAACTTAAATTAACTAAAAGTCACTAAAATCACATAAAATCATAAAATGGAACTAATAGCAAATGATGATTTCACCAATAGAGTTAGATTGTTTCTCTTATTAGTACTCATAAGACGGGTGACGATGCAAGTAAGTAAGGGTTTAGAATAGTGACCTTGAGGCCGGTTGTCAAATTCTCCCACAGTTTAGGAAATTTCGTCCCGAAATTTTAGCTTTCATTAGAATTTGAATGGGTGGGTTTGAAGAGGTGTGTATACTTCTTTCTCATTTTGTCTTCTCGCTCCCAAGTGAACTCAGGTCCTCGTTTTGAATTCCATCTGACCTTGACCTTGGGTATGCGGCTCCACCTGAGTTGCTTGACCAAGTGGTCCGTGTTCTCTAGGGGCTCTTCCACGAAGTTCAACTTGTCGTTGATTCTTGCTTCCTTTAATGGTAGCTCCAGGGTTTTGTCTACCATGCAGTTCTTCAAGTTTGACACATAGAAGGTGTCATGTATACAACTCAGTTCCTGTGGTAGTTTCAATTTGTACGCCACAGGGCCAATTCTTGCAAGTATTTCGAATGGTCCAATGTATCTCGGGCTTAACTTTCCTCTCTTTACGAACATCACGGTCCCCTTCCATTGTGCTACTTTCAGCATTACCTTGTCACCTACCTGAAACTCTAATGGCTTTCGTGTCCTGTCAGCGTATTTCTTTTGACGGTCCCTTGCTGCCCGTAGACGCTCCTTGATTTTGAAAATCTTATCAGTGGTCTCTAACACGACGTCGGGTCCTAATACTTGGCTACTACCAATCTCGTTCGAACTTAATGGTGATCGACATTTCCTACCATAGAGATCCTCATACGGAGCTGCCTTGATACTTGCATGGTAACTGTTATTATAGGAGAACTCTACCAACGGGAGATGGTTGTCCCAGTTCCCACCAATGTCAATCACGCAAGCTCTCAGCATATCTTCTAAAGTTTGAATGGTTCTTTCTCTTTGGCCGTCAGTTTGTGGGTGGTAAGCAGTGCTTAAATCCAGACGGGTTCCTAAGGCTTGTTGGAGTGATTTCCAAAAACGAGAAGTGAAACGGCTATCACAGTCGGAGATTATCGATAGTGGCACACCATGCCTAGTCACTATTTCATTGATATACAGTTGAGCCAGTTTCGACAGGTCATAATCTTCTCGAATTGGCAAGAAGTGAGCTGATTTAGTTAGTCTATCCACTATTACCTAAATAGCGTCGTGACCTCTAAACGTTCTGGGTAACTTTGTAACGAAATCCATCGTAACGTTATCCCATTTCCATTCTGGGATTTCGGGCTGTTACAACGTCCCTGATGGTTTTTGGTTTTCAGCTTTTACCATGTCACAAGTTAGACACTTCCCGACATAAACAGCGATTGCTTTCTTGATTCCAGGCCACCAGAAAAGTGCGTTTAGGTCCTGGTACATTTTGTTGCTTCCGGGGTGAACCGAATACCTAGATTTGTGTGCTTCATCGAGGATTACCTCTCTAATCCCCCCGTACTTCGGCACCCATGTTCTCCCCTCGTATTTATACGTACCATCATCATTCTTCTCTAACCGCTTCTCCATTCCTGTTAGAGCTTCTCCTGCTAAATTTTCTCCCTTTAATGTTTCGCTTTGAGCTTCTTTTAGCGTTGCGATTAGGTCGGTGTACACACTCATCCTTAAGCCTCGTACACGAAGAGGCTTTTCCCTCTCCTTTCTCCTCAAAGCATCTTCCACAACATTGGCTTTACCAGGATGATAACGGATTTCACACTCATAGTCATTTAACAACTCAACCCATCTTCTCTGATGCATGTTTAGCATCTTCTGTTCAAGAATGTGTTGCAAACTTCTATGGTCAGTGTAGATGATGCACTTCGGCCATAGAGGTAGTGCCTCCACATTTTGAGAGCAACACCACGGCACCCAATTCTAGATCATGCGTAGTATAGTTCTTCTCGTGATCGTTTAGCAGTCTAGATGCATAGGAAATGACCTTATTGCGTTGTATTAGCACGCATCCCAGCCCTTGACGCGAGGCGTCACAATAGACTATGAAATCTTCGACTCCTTCTGGGAGGGCCAGAATAGGTGCACTACATAACTTTTCCTTAAGCGTCTCAAATGCTTCATCTTGCTCTTGTTCCTACATAAAGGTTTTGTTCTTCTTAGTCAGTGCGGTCAAGGGTTGCACAATGCGTGAGAAGTCCTTTATGAATCGTTGGTAGTATCCGGCCAATCCTAGGAATTGCCTAATCTCAGTGGGAGTTTCA
>BJCO01836097.1:0-11891 GCA_018326465.1 Flaveria floridana | reverse complement strand
TTTTTGTGGCTTTGAACCGGCCGGTCCGAACCGAACCGGCGGTTGGACCGGCGAACCGGCTCGGTTCCGACCGGTTTTCAGTATTTTTTTTAGTGGGTAAAAACGGGGTGTTAAACCATAAATTAGTAACGTAGGATATACAAATATAGTTAAGTTTTATATATAACTATAAAATATATGTATAAATTATATATAAATTACTTATATTTAATTACATATATAAATATAATTAAAATATAGTTAAATCCGGTCCGACCGGTCCGACCATCAAACCAGTAAGGCGTCCGGTTCGACGTCTGATGCGGTTCTGAAAACATTGATTATTACTATATTTAATGGAAAACGAACACCGACGACCGGATATACAAACGGATCTTGGGCTATTTTGCCCATTAGGAAAAGGCCAAAGGACCCGCCCATTAATAAACTGATCCGACCCGATCTGATCTGATCCGATAATGATTTGCATTTTAACAAGTTCGTTCTAAACTGCTAACCTTAGTCATTGTTCTTGGCGACGTTTGGTTGATCTTCATGGCGCCAACAAATCAGGTATTCAATCTATGTAATCCTTCTTATTTTAATGTTTTATAGTGAAATTCTGCACTGTTAGTTACTTGATTATACTTTCCGCATCTTCAACTTTTGCAATTTACATCCTGAGTTCTTCGTTATCATTTTAATCGCATTATTACCGTGTTTAAGTTGATTTGATTGAACTGTATATCCTAATTTCTTGTATCCGTAGGGATTGAGTTTAATTTACCAACTAAACCCTATTTCCAGTTGATTGATTCCCCCCTTTTCGTTCTTTGTTTGAGTAAATAATCAAGGGATTTAGTTTAATTTACTGTAATAAAATTGAAAAGTGAGGACAATAAGATATGAATTGGAAAGAAGGGTAATTCATTTTACTTTTTAATCAAAGTAGGTATGCTTCAGCAATAAGCCAATAACTTTGATTCACTTCAATGGAAGTTTAATAATCATGGTACATAAGGTTACTCACAAAACAGCATCAAAACAGCAAATCTTATCTGCATAAAAGTGAATTTAAACAGTGCAACAAACTTAAAAACAGATTATATGCATTAGGAATTACAAAGTAGAAAGAAAAATAATCAGAGTATATGGCATCTTCTAACCTGATCAGATTGAAAAAGTCAAAACTAGAAGCGGAAAACAAACGAATTTAAACCCATATTGGATTAGAAAGTAATTGCAACATGTGACTTTTACTCAATTTCAACATAAGTTTTGTGAGCCTGATCGAGCAATTAATTTCTTTTTGTGCCCAGCCCAAAATATTGATAAAAATGCCTTACAATTTATGTTGGCGATTTTAGTCTTATCAACATATTTGAATGTAATTGGATTTACAAATAAGACCAAAGGAATTCAAGTTAAGTTATAATACATGCTTGTCTAAACTTAACTGAACTTGAATCCTAGTATATGGCATACATTGTTACTTTTCCCATAATATAGCTTTATTACTTCTGAAGTGAGTGCCATAAAAAAATTCATGTTTAGAAACTATGATTATTCAACTTGGTGTCATTCTTTTAGCCATAACATATGAAAAGGTTAGTTAGTAATTGAACTATCTTTGTTTGGCAGGTTCTGATTAAAGAGAGCTCAAATGTGAGGACCATCATATTAAACAGGCCTAAGCAACTAAATGCGCTTTCACTAGAAATGGTAAGACATGAAATATATTGCTTCCATCAAATGTCTCACACACCTTTGAAGTATTATAACTTTTTACGTAACTAGAAGGAAAAAGTTGTATCATTTGGATCTTATTTTTCTAGGTATCCCGGCTCCTGGAAGTTTTCCATGCGTATGAGGAGGATCCAAATGTCAAGCTGATTATTATGAAGGTATACTTCATTCTGTAATATGAAAATCAAGTTAAATACTTTTCATATTATTCAAAGATTACTTGTAAGGAATGTGGGTACAGGGTGAAGGAAGGGCTTTCTGTGCTGGTGGCGATGTTGCAGCTGTTGTTAATGATATTAGTAAAGGTAAATGCCTTTGTTGACATTCACAAGTGTTTTCTAATTGTTGTAATAATTTTGAGTTTTGGATGGTATTTTGTTGTTTATATGATGATTTTTTCCTGTATCAGGTAACTGGAAACTAGGAGCAAATTTTTTCTCCAAAGAATTTACATTGAATTATTTGTTGGCAACTTACACCAAACCCCAGGTACACCTCTCAGATTTGATGATGGTTTAATTCCAGAATGTTTGTATTGACTGCGAAATTCATATTTATGCATTGTCGATATGTATGATAATCTGTATGTTAACTTGAAATCTTACTTGAAGGTTTCACTCCTTAGAGGAATTGTAATGGGAGGTGGTGCAGGCGTTTCAATACATGGTAGATTTCGAGTTGTTACTAATAATACGGTATCCATCTTGCCATATTCATCCATTTGAAGAAGCTCTCAAGCATCACTTTTTTGCATTATGTGTGTGGATAAGAGAAGGGGGGGGGGGGGGGATTTTCAATACGAAACCAATTATAAGTAGAGAACTGCAAACATCGTACACTTGTATCTATTGGTTTAAATAGTGATAATTTTTCTAAAACCACTTGTTTTTTCAAGGATAACACATTTGATATTATCATTTTTCAGGTTTTTGCAATGCCAGAGACTGCCTTAGGGTTATTCCCAGATGTAGGTGCATCTTATTACTTGTCAAGACTACCAGGATTCTTTGGTAATTCCAGTTTGACCTTACCCTTATTGTTGACATACATTATACAATATAATATGATCGTAGTGGATGGAGGTTATCATAATCACACCTTGAGGAATTCATCTAACAAAATATGAAACAACGTTTGCGTATGTCAGTCATCTGAAATTTTGTTGTTTGCTAATTAGGTAAACATAACATATCTACAACATTTTGGGTGCTGATAGTTCATAGGCATATTAAGTTTTAATTCTGTGTGCTATTTTTGAATTTTAAATTCATATTCTGGCAGGAGAATATGTGGGTCTTACTGGTGCCAGATTGGATGGTGCTGAAATGCTTGCATGTGGTCTCGCAACCCACTTTGTCCCGTTAGAGGTACATTTCATTTTGATTCAAGATTTATATTTATCCTTTACCCAAAATTACTGTTGTATCAGTTTTAGATATTCAGTTTTGCTACTTCCTTAATGCAGATATATTCTCCCCCTTCATTCCATTATTACCATTTCAAATGCAGTGTGTTTATTTGTTTTTATGAACAGAAATTATCCTTATTAGAAGACGCATTATGCAAAGCAAACACGGGCAATCCGAATATCATCAGCAATATTTTAAACAAATTCTCGAACAAAAATCCTAAGTTGAAAGAAAAGAGTCAATATTTTCGGTATATGTTACTCATATTTGTTAATAGTTTTATTTAGTAACTGTCATCCTCGATTTAAGTTTTACTGCCCTATGCTGCAGGTTGAAAACAATTGATAGGTGTTTCTCTCGGAGAACTGTTGAAGACATTATCTCTGCACTTGTAGGTTCCATCAACATGTATCAAACTTGAATTCTGCATTTTTTGCTTCAAATTACGTTTTTGTCCTTTTGTAAAATCTGTTATTCTACAATCACTTTAAAAATCACAGTACTAGACTTTGGCACATATTCAAGTAAAATGTGAGTCTACTTGTCAAACATAAAATCCTCAACCTTCAAGAAACTCATGTGTTATATGCTATTTTACTCTTTGAAATGGGTATTTCATATACTATTGTTGTACCTTTGTCTTTTGCTAGGAGAAAGAGGCTGATAAAAACATGGATGATTGGATCTCATGGACTATCCAGTCCTTAAAGAAAGCATCGCCAACAAGTCTTAAAATTTCTCTTCGCTCTGTAAATATTCACTGTGCCCTTGATAGTAGATATTGTATTTCATAAATTCATATACAGCAACAATTGTCTGATCTATAAAGCTCTGTTGCTGATGGCATGCAGATTAGAGAAGGGAGACTTCAAGGTGTTGGTCAGTGTCTTATCCGTGAATACCGTATGGTTTGTTGTGTCATGCGAGGAGAAGTTAGCAGGGATTTCTTTGAGGTGTCAGTTTATTACAATATCTATTGCACAATAATTTCAATGCTTGACTGATATTAAAAGAAGTATTGAACTATTAACCATATGTCCTAAATATCCTTGACAAAATGCAAGATTAACTCTGTATAATGCAGGGATGTAGAGCGTTGCTGCTTGACAAGGATAGAAATCCAAAGGTAAAAGATAGTATGGAAAACCAAGCGTGTTGGGTAAATGATCAAAAGTCAAAACTGGTTCGGGTCAAATGGGTAGTTTTTAGTGTAGGTCGGAATGTCGGATCAGTTTGGACCTACTTGCAAAAAAAAATTATTCTTAATTTTTTCTTTTTGACTTTATTAGTTAATATATTAAATATGTTTAGAAACTATATTCTTGCGACAATAACCGAACCTTTTTCTAATAAAGTGAATTAGAAGGTTATGCATTTGAATACTTCTTAAATGACTTTCAAGCGGTTGAACTAGCTTATCCATTTGACATGTTTCCTTGTTAGATAATATTCTTAGATCAACGCATTTGACCTGATAGATATATAAGTCATATAACTCATCTCAAATCGACCCGTTTATATAAAAATGGGTAAAATTGTCACCTCTGATAATAACTATTGACACTTTCCTTTGATTTTTTATATTTTAGTGGAAACCTTCAAAACTCGAGTTTGTCAGCAATGATATGGTTGACCGCTACTTTGCAGCATTAGATGATAAAGATTGGGAAGACCTCAAACTCCCTGCTAGGTCAAACTTACCTTCATACGCCATATCTAAGCTCTGAGGTAGAGGTAAACCATCAAAATTATAATGATTAATGTCAAAAGATAATCATGCATACTACATATGCTGTTAACTATGTTGGTGGTTAAAGATATACTTTTAAGTTCAAAGGATATAAATCATTATATCTTAATGACAAAAATGTCCTCTCATGATGACACACATTTTGTGTGCTGGCAAATAGACGTTCTTGTAGATTTAAGGCTACGGTCGGTTTAAAACATAATAGTTTATACAATGTGATCGGGTCTTTGAAATGATGAAATGGTCTATTTAATGAAGGGTTATATCTTTGTTTTTATTTAAGCAAGCAAAATGGTTTTGTAATGCGTTTCAAAAAGTAATAATATTAGATAATGAGGATTATATGGGTTGGCATGGTCCGAGACCAGACTAGATGCATTGGATCACATGTTAATAGAGACAATGCATCTCTGTTCTGGCCTTGCCGGGCTCGGCCATTTTTTTTTTGTCATACATAGATTATTATAAACGATAGCTACTCCATATTTGCACTCCGCGATTGAAAACGGTGAATTAATCATAGATGACTATGGTAGTCGAAACGACGGATTCTCCTGCTACATCACAACATATCTTGAGACTCTGGCTCAGGTTGAGTACGTTCTTGGGGTGACTATTTTCTTGTTGAATATTTCATGCTTCATGAAAGACTTAAATAATATATTTATGATCTCTTAAAACAAGCAAGCTTGTCGCCAAGTATTACCTGAAATCCAATCTTAGCACTTTTTAAACCTACTTAAAATATTAAATACTCAAACATCATTTATAATAACTCCGTAATTTTTATTAATTTGAAGTTTTCAATAGCTTTACCATATTGTTTGTTATATATTTTTAAGGTTGTATAAAATAGTCATTCAGTTTTAACGCGGTAAGCAAGTTCTAATAACCGGGAAAGTATTATCGTATTTGTAACTCATGTAACTTTTAAAACTAATAAAATAACCGCGTAACTTCCTATTTTACCCATCCTAAATATTTTAGGTTTGGAGCTTTTCGACGGGTCGGTTATTTCCCGTCTAACTCTTCATTAAAGCCAATGAGCATAAGGTTTTTTTTCTTTTACAATAGAGTTCATGCTTTTTTTCATATTTTTAGAAGTATTATAACATCTAAGTTCTAATTTATTCACCATTATAACTAATTCTCTACTTCACTATGTTACTCACATCAACGTACACTACCATTTAGATTAATCTTATAAATGTTGTTTTAAATTTTACGTATTTGAAAACTAAAATATTAATACATAATCTTAGATATAGAATCTATATAATATCATCAGTATAATTGTCATGGTTTATGTTCACAGTACACATAATATTATTGTATGCATGTGGGCGCACATTATTCGTAAATCAGTAATCCGTGGCTTTTATATTCATATATTTATCATGTCTCTATATTTTATCTGTGAATCTAACTTTCGGTTGGCATATTTATTGTTTAAATATCATCTAGCTTGTATCTTAGGATAAAATATTCATTAAATAATATAATGAAGAGTACGACTGTTCAAACATTGGTTTGGATTTTATAGCCTCATGGTTGCCATATTCTACTAAAATTGACATGCCACTTGAGTCACATGATGATGCTTTTATATTATCATATCCGGCTTAATTTACGGTATCAATCAAGGAAATTGTCTACTTAAGCATCAATATGATAAGATGCATTTACGTATTTTGGCTTTTGTATTTCAAGTAACTAACTTCTGAATCATAATCAGATATGAACGTAGCAACTTACTATAGAATAATGAACCATAAACATTATGTATTATTAGTTAATTATTTATAGATATAGAGACAGATAAATTACTAAAGAAATATTATTTAGTCATAGCTTTTAGCTATAACTTGTAAACTGAGAACTTCTTTTTCCTTTTTGAACGACAAGTATATTTGGAACTAAATTAAAAACTGAAATTGAAACAATTAATAAAACTTGTGAAGATAAATACATGTTTTTAACCTTCAAACCCTTTTTTATCAAATATCGTGAAACAAAATCGAATTTAACTCTATATAATATTTTAATTTTATGGTGCATCAGATATTCTTATAAAATACACCAGAAAACACCATAAATGAATCTTTTATATTATTTTGAAAGGAAAAGTGTTCATATGAGGAGTGTTACAAGTTTAACTAACATGATAAATAGTCTTACCAAACTAGCAAAATTATGATGCTTTTTTATTTGCATATAATATATACGTAGATACAATTGTTAGTGTCATCATTTTGATTTTTTTTGGAGGTGACTATCACATAGTGGTTAACCAAAAACTATATTTGATTGCCTGAATATGTTGACCAACTAACTCATAGCGCGCAAGGTTGAGTTATTAATTTAGATTTTCAACCTTTAGAAGGCATCTAATTTGCTCCATAACTCAAGCAATAAAGTTGACAAAAGAAATTTGATATACAACTCCAACAAAAAGAATATATAAGTTACGTTTTAGAATTTATGTATGATGGATAAGAAATCTTGAATAAAAAAGAATATATAAGTTACGTTTTAGAATTTTTGTATGTTGGATAAGAAATCTTGAATATGTATGGTCCTATGAGGAAACAGACTAATTTAGTGGCGGCCTGCTAATGGTTAAATTATACGTTCTAAATTTTATATATATGTGTGTGTAAGATTAAATTCACATACAAATATTATAAGTTTACAAAATATGTTATTTAAAACGAATATATGTGAAAAGAAGTTTATTACTCTACTATATCAATATTATATTAGTGATATGTAGTGATTTACATTATATTAAAAACAAATGTTTTAGCATTAACAGATTGACCCACATAATTTTAAATGAACATATGATGTGTATTCTATGGGATTAAGTTTGATTTCTAAAAAGAATAATGTCATGTTATTTAAAAGGATTATTATCTGTAAACAGTGCTTATATAATGTCATTGTCAAAAGGTTTACTTTGTACAATAATTAAATATATATACATCATCATGCCCTATTTGATCACCACCTTATTTAGGTTGACATTTATTCTTAATGGATTAGTTTTATATTTCACTTCAGTAACTTGTCAACTTAATTAAATAGATTATGTTTAATGTTCCAATTAATGACGTATTTACATTTAAAATTTGAATTCTTTATCATGGTTGCACAAATACCTTCGCTGTTTTAAGGTGTGATATATCTTTTTCTACATCCATATGAAAATAAAGCAAAAGTAGTGCTTATAATTTTATATATTGATTTATTCTCACTCTCGTGTTGATAATACAGCAACTTAAACAAGAGGCAATTTTGTGAACAATTTTGTGACCAAAGAATTTTCTACTAGTGACATACTAGGTTTTAGATTTCGTAAATGAGAAAGCAAATATCTCTTACGAATTGTATAAGGATCACTTCAGATTAAAACATTTTGTTGGTACTCACAAAATTCAATCAGATAATTCATAAAGAAAAAAAATATATATGTGAATCTGTTATGAAGCAATATACCGATATTAGACCACAGACTTTCTTATGTAGACAACTAACCATTACAATATTTTAGCTGATAGTTGACACTTTGATTGCGGTTTGTCAGACCTAATCAAAAACAATTTATAGTAGTCCAAACTCACCTAAGATAGTTAGGGTAAGTCTGATCGATCCGCAAGGAATATGTAGAAAGTGTGGTTCAATTCATAAAATTGAGAGGTTTATTGAAAAGACTTGTAAATTAATTAAATTACAAAAAGTACTTGAAGTTGAAAAGTAAAGTAGATTGTAAACAATGATGGGAAAGAGTAATCTCCTCTGGGTAAGGTTAACAACATAGACTTGCTTTGATAGTTAAAAGTGGTCACATAGACATGACCGGGTTGATTTGGTTAAAGACAATAGATTGAATGAGAGTGTTGTTAATTAACTACTCGAATTATATTCTACGTTTGTATTACCCAACCCATCCAAAATTGATGTTTTCAGATAAAAAGAAATCTAAAACAATCAAAATGGAACAATTGAATTGAAAGCAATACACGTATTTTAGAATATTTAAACAATAAATAATGTTACTCGGCTTAAACTACCGTGTACAAACATTAACTCAATAAAAACCACAAGAACAAGTCATAGTATTAACCCTAACACCGTAAGGCAGCCCCCTCTCACGAGCAGAAACTTTTTTCTCTTCTTTCTTTTAATCTTCTTTTCTTTATAAATGGTTCATTTGGACTCCGTTTTCTTGAGTTTTTTCCCAAATTAGTGTAGTTAAAATTTTTATTTACCAAAATGGTGTACTTTAAAAAATATTTACCAAAATGGAGTAGTTATGAAACTCTATTATTTCTCACCCTTATTTTCATTGGCTACTTTAAAAACCTTTTTTAAAAAGTTTTTTTCTAAACTATTTAAGGATAATATCTTTAAATTTTTTGAAATGTTTTTTGAACCTTTTTTTATACTTTTGTAGAAATATTCTTTTTAAGTTTCTTTAAAAAGTTCTTTACAAGAACGACTTTTTTAAATGTTTAGTCCTTGTATTAAATTTATATGTTTTTACTGTCTGTAACATTTTTAAATAAAGAACATATCTAAAACAGTTTCTAACGCTCTAAAACACATTCTTATAATACTTAAAAAATATTGTAGGAATATTTAAAAAAAATATTTAATCATGATATTAAAACATAAATGTTTTTTATTTCTTTTAACCTTTTGAAATTACAATGATTTTTTATTTATTTACAAGTTTTTAGGTAGATGCGTTCTTTATTTCAGTAACTTGTTTTAGATATTTTTTTATTTAAAATGTTACAGACTATTTGTCTAACTAAGGGGAAAAAATAAAGTAATAAAGAAAACGTTTACAAAATTAGAGAAAAAAAGGTTTTAGAAAAATTTAAGAAAATTGTCGTGATATTTTATAGGAGGTTTTTTAAATGGATATAATTATTTTTGGAATATTACTTTAACTTTATAAATAAATTATAATTATTTTAAAAAGTGGATACTGTTTCAATTTTAAAGAAGTTAAAGAAAGTAAAAAAAACATCTCATTTTAATACAAGGACTAAACATTTAAAAAAAGTCATTCAGCATTTTTGAAAAAAATTAAAAAAAAAATTCTAGAAAAGTATAAAAAAGGTTCGAAAAGCATTTCAAAAAATTTATGGATATTATCCTTAAATGGATTAAAAAGAAATATTTAAAAAAGATTTTTTAAGTAGTTAAATTAAAGTAGGGGTGATAAATAATAGAGTTTTAAAAATACTCCATTTTGGTAAATATTTTTCAAAGTACCCCATTTTGATAAATAAAATTTGTAACTACACTAATTTGGGAAAAAAACTCCGTTTTCTTCCCCGTTTTCGGGCACATTCTCGTAATTTAATTCCCTATCACCTCATCTATCTTGATCTTCAATTATCATCCACGTGCATTCTCCAAACCATGTCAAATCATCATATTTAGCCCACAAAACACCAAATCATCGTAGTTAACTTATTCCACATAATTTCTTATACTTAAACGCATTAAATACATTAAAGTTAACCACTTAACCATGATAAACATCATTCTAAACCTCTTACATCACACTTAACTGTTAAATTTGTCAAGAGGACAATTACGTTCATGGAAAAGCCTTTCAGCGATAACTCTGACTGACATAACTTAGTTACCGCTAGTGACCAAACTACTATTGACGAGCAGTTGTTGCTGCTTGTAGTAGCTGGTTGATGATACGCAGCTTCTATTGACACCCAGTTACCACTATACTTGGAATTGAAGTGACTTGCTAATTCCTTTATAAAACAAGTTTCAAACCTAAATTGGTTTCATCAAGAACCAATTCTAACTTTTGTTAGACCCATAATATTTGGAAAAAGAAGAAAAAAACTTTTTGTACAGCGCGCTCTAATTAAATGGCAAGAGACGATTTCCTCAAAACATAAAAAGTCAAATCATAAAAAGAAGAGGGTACTGAATGTTGAGACAATTATCAAAGGATTATGATTAAATTTCTACAAGCTTCTTTGTTTAATTAGTCTTTGATTTATTTATTTACTAGAACATATAATGTCAATATGTCATATATGCTTTTTGAGCCATAAACCAGAGCATTTAGAGATCATAATTCTCCTAATTTTCTTGTGATTTCAAATGAAATATAGATATAGATATGTCAAATTTAAATATATAATATATGGCGTTGAATAAATGTGCTTTACATATTCATATGATTAGCAATCTTCAAATCTAATCTCCCTCGGTATTGTAGGTCAACGAACCAAGCCTAGATGTTACATTTGCATCCGTTAACCCTCTACTTTCTTCAATAGTTATTCCATATTATATTACTATTTACATGTCACTAGCTTATGACATTGATTAATAATAGTTTGATACCCATGTGAACATTTTTAAATTAATTGATATAAATAATTTAATTATTACTTCTTGAACTCACTACTTTGTTAAAAAAATTATTCTAACTTTTTTTATCACATTACAATAAAAAGCTACCAATTCAGGATAAAATTGTCAGATTATTATGATATTTTATCAAATGACGTTATATCGATGATTTGTAGTAGAGTCTAAATATGTTTGTATTTGAGAGTTCATATGAAAACCACATAGTTACGTGAAAATCAAAGAAAACTATTAAACCGGTCACATAATATATAAAAAAATTTTATCTCTACCATCTATATATATGTGTGTGTATATATAGATAGGGGTAGAGATCAAATGAAAACTCTAATTTAGCTTTATATATATGTCACAAATAGGTTACATACATGTTATAATTTTTAATTCAATAGAGATCTACGTATACGTAACACTCTTCATTCATGTACTTATGTTCAACATATATCTAATAGAAACTTAAATACTTTTTTAACATTTAAAAGAACAAAATAAGTTATAAATTATGCCAATACTTTTCGTGGTTTTCTTTATTTTCGCATAAACTATTGGTTTCTTATACACGTTCGCCTATCTTACTAATATATATA
>BJCO01836089.1:0-10923 GCA_018326465.1 Flaveria floridana | reverse complement strand
GAATCAAAGCACCAAATCAATTTCTGATTATATTGACCAGAAGGTGTTGTTCAACTAAGTTGCAGGTCCGAGACGAAAGTGGCGATCGAGGGTGGTGTTTCTTTGAGTTTCAGATTAAATTGAGTATACAACATGTTATAAATGATTAAACATTTGATGGTGCTCGATTAATTTGATTATTAAACGCGTTTTAGTGCGATTTGAATGTGGGTGTCGGCCGAAAGTAGAAGATTCGTGGGGCGGTTCCAAATCGCACTCAAATATTAAATTTACAGTGGGTCACGGTTCGATTCAATCACGAGGATGTGTCGGGGTAAATTGATTCAACAAAATCCGCGTATATTGGATGTTTGTGGGTCGCCGGAGTCACCGGATTTGGCCGGAATAGTGGCCGGAATTTTTGGTGGTCGACGGGCAGAGAGACAGATTTGGATTTTGTCCATTTTACACAAACGATCCCTGTGGTTTAAGCTTCTTACATTTCATGCACAAACTGAATAACTTAAGTTTCCAAAATGGCACAATGCCCCCTGAACTATTATTATTATTATCATTATTATTATATATTTTTTTTTATATGGGTATTATATTTACAGTGGTCCATGAGAGATGCGAAGGTACAAATCACGAGGAGTGAGGAGTTAATTATGATTAGATGGTGCTTTATTGCGTGTATTAATTGGATGTTGGGTGATGATTTTAGACGAAAAGGGTGTGAAGATGACAGCCGACAATGGTTTTCTATCGGAAATTGAAACGCCGGCGACGGTCGCCGGAGGCTTCAGGTAGACGAAGATGATGAAGTGAGAGTGTGTGATTGTGTGTTGTTTATGAGGGTGAAGGTGGGGTTGTTTATGATCATCAATTTGGTGAAACGATTAAACTTGAGTGTTACTTTGTTATCATGAATTTTGGTGTATGTATTAAGTTTTGGAATCACTGTTTATTCATCCGTACTAAATTGTTCTAGTTTAAATATTGTAGTGTATGTGTTAAGTTTGGAATCACTAATTCATCTAAGTTTGGAATCACTAATTCATCTAAGTTTGGAATCACTAATTCATCTATACTAAATTGTCGTGGTTAAAATATTATAGTGTATGATTATTTAGAAGTAGAGTAAATATAAAAGAGAAATTCTGCGTTTGTTAAATAAAAAAGATGGGGTATAACGTTAAGGTATAGGTTTAAAAGGTGCGGCACGTCTCTCCTCTAGGTGTGTAGGGGCGTTATGGGGATATCCTTGAAGATTTCAATGAGCGTGCGTAATTTTTTGTTTTTTATTGTATAAACTTTTAAAAAATAGCGAGTGAGATGAAGTAAAAAAACGTCCTCAGCTTAGTGAAGGGGTGAACTAAACTACTAAAGCGAAAGAAGGTGAACCGGCTAACGTGACACTTATATGGAGTTTATTTTTAGTGACGCTCCGACTATTGAAAAAAAAAGTTAGCATAAAAAAAATTAAAGTCCATCAGGTTTTTATGAGGCTTGACTATTTAATGGCACAAGCTCGTTAAGTAGTTGGTGTTGGTCATCAATATTTTTAAATTTATTATATCGGTCACTTCTTTGTTTTGAAGGGTTTCTTTACCTTCAACACTATTTCTTCACTTGACAGTAAAGTTATGCCTACCATCTAGGTTTTTAACATTTTTGGTTGCATTAGTTGAACTCCAAGTCTCCAATGTCTCTTTTTCCCCCTATCAAACTCATGAGAAATATCATGCATGAAACTTTTAGGCGGCCCTCACACAACACCGACATGATGTTCATGCATCGGCCATGAGCCATATAGGCTTTCATACGGACCTCTCACGCGCTACAACACATAGCCTTATGGCATGATCATTTCAATTTAAACAAAGTGTATTGAATGTTGTATAAATTATTTCACCACTCGTTTGCTGCTCAAACCAGCTTTCAAAAAGATTTAATTAAATAAAATGATTAAATTAGTTATTACTTAAATTGAAACTAATTTAATAAACGAGCTTGTAGTTGAGTTTTACTGTACTCAAGAGCCTTCAAGCCTATAATTTATATATGTATATTATTGTTTTTTTTGTTGAATGTAACCAATATCTAACAGACGGTTAAATATTATTATATCTAACTATATATAAGATAACTAAATTATATATAGTATAAATATCTTTATATATACACATGTGTGTATATATATGTATGTATGTGTATAATATATGTATGTGTATATATATGTATATATACAATGCAAATAATTAATAAAGCTGTTAAGCTTGAGTCCGAGCTAGAGCCTAGAGTGTGGATTGAGATTTTTATCAAGCTCCAAATAAATCAAGCTTAAAATGAAGTTATTTTAACTTGATGATTATGTTAGTTTGGGTTCAAGCAAGTTAAATGTATGAAAAGAAACCAATTAGCTCGTAGATCAGTATCATAACTAGTTATCCGGTAACATTAAACATAGTTTTATATATTAACATTAAAAATATTTTTTTAATTCCTAATTCTTAATGATGTTTCAAACAACTTACCCTATATATAATTTCATAGTTATGCGTTGCAATAGTCTTTTATAATATTGTAAGTTTTTGAATTTTTTATTGCTTTTAAACACTCATTATATTATTGAAATTATCACCAATCAGATTAATAATATGAATTAATATCGGTTAATTAGTAATAGGTTGAATCATTAAAATACAATTTGCCTAAAAAATTAACGAAAAGAACAATTTTAAATGGAAAAATTACCAGATTGACCATTTGACCAATCTGGTTTTACCTAATAGCCTTTGACCAAGGTATTTACGAAAATATCCATGATATCGCCACGTGGCGATACAGATGCATGCGTATCGCCCACGTGATTTAAAGCCAGCGATACTCTGGCGATATGGATTGGACATGGTATCGCCCAGGCCCGGCGATACGCCGGTGATACCAGATGCAGTCCATATCGCCCAGCCCAAAAAAAGGCCCATTTCATCTAAAAAAAATTCTTTAAATTATTATTAGTATAATATACATAACATTATCTAAACTTCATTGACTATCCAAAAAAGACTCTTACTTTATTAAGAAATACATCTATGGATAAAAATCAATATTTTTCTCAACCCGGTCCAAAACTATCATCTTGGATCATGAGTAAATGGAGGCATCCAGAGAATCAACACGAATCTTCAACTTCGAACGTTCAAACCCCGAAAGAAAACCCGCTCAAAAACCGTCATCATGCTCATGAAAATGTTCAAGCAAAACCATCTTTAGTACGTAAATGGGCCATTTCAGATGATGAAGCAGAAAAATGGTCAATAAATGTTATGGATTTTTATAATAAAGGGAATGCACTTTTTTATTATTCTGCTATCTTTTTTTATACTAACAAAACTTGACAAAAATTTTGGGGTATTTTACTCGGTTAGTGACGTAATGGTTATTTAACCGCAGTGGTAAACTTTTGTATACATTATAATTAAATTTACTTTTATACTTGTATTAATATATACATATTTATTCACCACGTTGTAATGATTTTATTGTAATATTATGTATGATGTCTTTTTCTTCATATTATTGTTTTAATAATCTAATAGGTATTATTTAATGACTTTCATGCAAATTGACAGAAGAAAATCAGAAAATGGGTATTATTTTATAATTAAGTGAAATATTAATTGAAATTAATTACAAGGCGATATGTCGGTGATACGTATTATCGCCGGCCTTATTTTAATTTTTTTCTATTTTAGCGATACCTAACCATGATGTATCGCTTGTAGGTGATATTATTATTTTTTTTAATTTTTGGGCGATACGCTGGCGATACATCATGTGTGCGTATCACTAGTTGGTTATTTTTGACGATATATCATGTTTTCGTATCGCCGGTTGGAAATATTGTATCACTTGACCATTTGTGATTGGTCTGCTATTTTAGTAAATACCTTGATCAAAAGCTATTAGATAAAATCAGATTGATCAATATTTTTTTCATTTTAAATTTGCAATATGAAAAATTAGACACTAGTGGTACTTTATGACTTGTAATTCTACAAAATCAACATTCAGAAGTGTCAAAATCAAAGGCTGGATTCTGCATGAGGGCATGCATCAAATCATTTGGAGAAAAAAGCCAAATAAAGATAGTGCCAATAATCTCACTTCCAAAGTTTAGATTCACTGACCCTTAAAATACACACACCCAACTCAAAAATAAAAATAAATTACGGGATAAAAATAAATTAAGGGTAAATTACGAAAATGACTATTTGACCAAATCGAATTATTAAAATAACCAGTCAAAAATGAAGATTATTAAATAAAACAGCCAATCATATCGCTTCACGTGTCCATCCCTCGTTGACGTGACGATGGATTATGGGAATCCTTCGTCCAGAAAAGAGTACCAGCGGCGAGGGATTATGGGAATCCCTCGCCCACGTGTACATCAATCGCTGACGTGGCTTTATCCCTCGCTAACTCAGCGAAGGATTATAGGAATCTCTCGCCCAAAATTACGAAAATGCTCCCCTCGCCCATAATTAAAAAATAAATATATATATGTTTTTAACCAAAAAAATCCGTATTTTTAATTATTTATTGTTTTTAAATTCATAAAAATTTAATTTAATTTTACTTTCACCTATATAATACAATGTTTACCCTTAACAAAGTTATCAAATCTTACATTCTTCTCAACCTTATTGTTACTTTTTTATTAAAATTCTCTCAAATCAGGAAATGTCAGTTAATATCATATTATACAGTGATGGTAAATGATATTTTGTAAAGGTGTTGAAGAGTATCTAACAATGTCATTTACCACACATTTACCTTTTAATGGTAGATACTCTTCAACACTCTTTATAAAATGATATTTACCACCACTGTATAGTATGATATTAATTGATATTTTTTATTTTAGATAATTTTAAAAAGAAAATAACAAGAAAATTGAGAAGAATGTAAGATTTGATAACTTTGTTAAGGGTAAACATTGTATTATATAGATAAAAATAAAATTAAATTAAATTTTTTATGTATTTAAAAACAAACAAACAAACAAACAAACATACCTAGTATATCCCACTAAAGAGCAGGATCTGGGGGGTATGTGGTGGTGAGTCTTTCCTCTATCTTAAAAGATAGAGAGACCGTTTCCGAAGAGACCCCCGACTCACTAACAAAGGCAATAACAATAGCAATCATAATATATAGCATACGACACATAGGTAGATATCACATGAAGATTTAGATAGTGCGCACATCACAAAAAAGCGGCATGTAACACCCAAAAATGGCAGATGTGGAAAACCTACACCTTACGCGAGAGGTCTTGCCTCATGTCACCGTTTATCCTTCCTACCCACAAAACCCACTAAAAATCCTTAATTTTAATTCTACACCTCCACTCACTCCTATCCTCGATCATGTGCTCAGAGAGGTGCAAGTCTATCATATCTTGCCTAATTTTCTCGTCCCAAGTCAACCTAGGTCTACCTCTACTCCTCCTACCCTCTAAGCTGATGTTCTCTACTGCTCTAATAGGTGTTGCCATCGTTCTCCTCTTTACGTGCCAAAACCATCTTAATCTTCCCTCTCGTATTTTATCTGTGATACAAGCCACCTCTAGGCTCTGGAAAAAGACGTCGTTTCTTATCCGATCCAATCTTGTGTGTCCACACATCCATCTCAGCATTCACATTTCTGCGACCTCTATTTGTCTCTCGTGCAATTTCTTTATGGGCCAACAGTCTATGCCGTATAACATAGCTGGACGTACTGCCGCTCTGTATAGTTTTCCCTTTAGTTTTGCTGGGAATCTCTTATCACACAAAATCTCTGATACTACTCTCCACTTACACCATCCTGATTGTACACGGTGGGTTACATCGCTGTATATCTCTCCGTCTTCCTGTACGTATGAGCCAAGGTATTTGAACCTAGACGTTTGTGGGACCGCCATGCCCTGGATACTAATTTGGGTGTCTTCTTCGGCCTCACCACTAAAGTTACAATGCATATATTCTGTCTTAGAGCGACTTATCCTTAAGCCTCTGCGCTCTAGTGTTGTTTTCCACTGTTCTAGCCTCTTGTTAAGCACCGTCTTAGATTCTGATATTAGGACAATATCATCCGCAAACAGCATGCACCATGGGACTGGCTCTTGTATAGACTTGGTCATCTCATCCAACACTACTATGAAGAGAAAAAGCTCAATGTCGATCCTTAGTGGAGTCCCACTTCCACCGGGAAGAAGTCTGTGTCTCCGACAGGTGCTCGTACATACGTTTTTGCCCCGTCATACATATCATGTATTATTTTGATATACCTCTCTGGTACCCTTTTAAGTCGTAGACTTTCCCAAATGAGTTGTCGCGGCACACTGTTATTGGCTTTTTTTAGGTCAATGAATACCATATGGAGGTCTCTTTTCTTTTCTCTATATTTCTCCATTATCCTCCTTATGACGTGTATAGCTTCTGTTGTAGAGCGTCCTGGCATAAATCCAAACTGGTTTACCGCTATCTGAGTTTCTCGTCTAATTCTCGTGTCAATAATTATTTCTCATAGTTTCATCGTGTGACTCAATAGCTTTATTCCCCTGTAATTTGCACAACATTGTACATCTCTTTTTTCTTATATATGGGAAGTATGATGCTGTTTCTCCACTGCTCTGACATTTTCACGGTCTTAAAGATAGTGTTGAAAAAGTTTGTTAGCCATTGCAGGCCCTCATCTCCCAGGCACTTCCACATTTCAATCGGTATGTTGTCTGGTCCCACCGCCTTAGCCCTTCCTATTTTCTTCAAATCTCTCGTAACTTCGTCGACTGTGATGCTTCTACAATAACATTTGTTTTGTTGCGTTGTTTGAGTTGTATTTAAAAACAATAAATAATTAAAAATATGGATTTTTTGGTTAAAAACATATATATATGTATTTTTTTAATTATGGGCGTGGGGGCATTTTCATAATTTTGGGCGAGGGATTCCCTTAATCCCTCGCTGAGTCAGCGAGGGATAAAACCACGTCAGCGAGGGATGTACACGTGGGTGAGAGATTCCCATAATCCCTCTCCGGCACGCTTTTCTGGGCGAGGGATTCCCATAATCCCTCACCACGTCAGCGAGGGATGGAAACGTGGAGCGATATGATTGGCTGTTTTATTTAATAATCTTCATTTTTGACCGGTTATTTTAGTAATTCGATTTGGTTAAATGGTCATATTTGTAATTTACTCTTTAGTAAATATCTTGGTCAAAAGCTATTAGGTAAAACCAGATTGGTCAAATGACCAATTTGATAATTTTTCCATTTTAAATTTACAATATGAAAAATTAGACACTAGTGGTACTTTATGACTTGTAATTGTACAAAATCAACATTTAGAAGTGTCAAAATCAAAGGCTGGATTCTGCAAGAGGGCATGCATCAAATCATTTGGAGAAAAAAGCCAAATAAAGATGGTGCCAATAATCCCACTTCCAAAGTTTAGATTCACTGACCCTTAAAATACACACACCCAACTCAAAAGTAAAAATAAATTTATATATTTACTTTTTTTCTGTTCATAAGTTATTAATTTGTAAAACCTTTTAAAAAATGATAATTTTTGGTAAAGAGTTGGTGTACGAACACCTCTTAATTTACTAATCACATCCTATTAATATGATTATCGGTGTACATGGACGTATACCAAAGGGTTTAAAGTGTTTGCGTCCTTGAGATTTTCATATAAATTGTCATTTAAGTTCAAAAGTTTAAATTTCGTCATTTACATCCAAATGTTTGACAAAAAATATCATTTGAAACCGTTTAACTACTCCTAATTAACACCGTTAATTTTTTCCCTTAAGTTTCTTATATTAGGAGCATTTTTGTTAAAATAATACAAAATAAATAATCAACTCCAAGTGAGTGGTTTTATGCGTTAAGTCTCGTTTGATAACTACCATTGTGATTTGAATTCACATATTAGATAAAATAATATATAATGATAATTACCTAAAAGTGATTCAATATTTGAATCCACGTGTTAAACAATATGACATTAACAGTCCATAAATAATAATTATAAAATATAAATCATCGTAATTATAATTAAACTTTAAACCAAATAAATCTATTATTTAACAAGACAGGAAAAATTAACATGATTACTAAATCAAAATATATTAACAAGACAAAACAACAAAAGACTAACTTGAAATCAAATCGTAACTGTAATTACCAAAAGAAACTGAACGTCAAAAACTTTTCATATGTACTGGTTTTTAGTCAAAATGATTACAAAATAAAAATCTAGCCCATATGGGCCGCTTGTGTTTTTTTTTCAAATCCGTTTTAAATATATAGGTTAATTCGTTCATTTTTAAGTTTTTTATAACATGAAATGTCTTCTAAATATAGGTGACCGATCTCCAAAAACTAAGTGCCAATGTCCGCACTTAAAAAAAGCACAAGCGGCCTAAAAAAAGCACAAGCGGCCGACCTCAAAACACGAGTATTATAGAATAATCTCATAATTAGTAGAATGAGAACGGAATAACATTGTATTGGACGGGAAAGAGTACAAATTAATCATGGTTTGTTCAACAATAGTTTTGGTTTTGCATTGTGGCTAATATTCTGTATAATACATAAATCCTTAAACTCCTATAAGGAGGAAGATAACGAATAAATATAATTTATAAATAATTAGTAAAATATTTCAGGTTTCCGAACATCATAAACTCTTGAAATTGCTATCTGAGTTTGAAAATACCAATATCCAATGTTCGGATATTCAAAATTGTCACATAAAAGTATGATTCAAAGGTTATCTAGGAGACTCAAAACAGAAAACACAGAACACGCTAACTTAAATATTAGAATTAAAGTTCTCAAGCATTTTCTCTAAATTAATTGAGAAAAAAAGAGAAAATTTGATGAACTTAAACATCTAGTTTTCATGGATGCCCTAAATGTGGTCCTGGATAAGAGCCCATTAAAATAATAATTATTAGAGCCTAACAAATATTAAAGTCCATTAAAATAATAATTATTTTTGCCCTACTATCATTTACTTGATTCTAGAATTCAACATATTTTAAACTCGAACAAAACAACTTGCGATTTGGGATGAGGGCGGGAAAAATAACGATTGGAACACAGGAGGTCAAAGCTATCGATTGATCAAAGTATGATCTTTTTTATCTTACTCTATAAAGAAGCCAAAATCTTATATACGAGGTATTCACTTTATATAATAAAGACCTCGATTTTTCTCTACTCACGCGGAATTCAAAAATTTTCTTGAAAGTTTGACAAATGAGATATGAATTATTGGGGATATGGGGAGCTGTGTCTAGAAAACAAAAACAAAAACAAAAACAAAAACAAAAATTTCTTGATGAGCATGGTTCAGAAAGAGATCATGTCATCTTCAACTTTACCTCATCTCTCTTGTAAATTTCTCGATGAGTGGTTTTAATTAAAAGTTAATTACTTGGTATAGCGAGTGTAAGGGGAAAAATCCTGGTCAAGTTGGAGTTATTGAAGATGCATGGTGAATGAACGTCACATGTGTGTTTTACATTTGGTGTATATGTTGAGCCTTCCAGCCTCTTGCTACAAGTCTCGTTTTTATAATAACATATTTGCCATTCAAACAAATCGAGGTTTTACGTTTCTAGTATTAGATTCGTGAAATATAGACTTCGTGGTATTTTATGATTAATTTCTTCAAGAAATACATTTAAGATACTCTACTCACTACATGCTGCTAGATCTGTTGTTTAGTGAGTTGCCAGTACTCGGCCTAAACGAGGAGTACTCAGACGTGGTACTTTTAAAGAAATTACTTTTTGAAAAATTATAAAGATGTCAAACATTAGCTTACTAATATTTATTATTAAAAAAATAAATGAATATGAAGATAAATCAAAAGTACATATGTTTACATAATAAAATATTTTAAAAAGTTATATCCATTTTTTAATATTATAGACGTAGTAATAATTAAATTCTCATCTTCTAAGGTATATCCATACAAACAATAAAAATCAATGAGAAAAAGCGAAAGCGATGAAAAACGGAGTTGACTGAGTTGAGTCGAGTCCAACCGAGTTGGACCGAGTCCAAGTAACGTTGACTGAATTGATGAAAATCACCTCGTCACCTACCGAATACCGAGTACTTGGCCGCCTAGGCCGAGTTTTACAACACTCCTCTAAAATAAATTTAGATTACCAAGAAAGAAAAAGAACATTCACCCACGAGTAAACACCTCTTGTTTTATTGTTTGTGTTGTCTAATGTGTACTCCTAATTCGTGAAATCACTCCGAAGTTATTTAAAGTTCAACCGAAGTTATTTACAAATAAGTTTGATCGAACTTGCAACACATACGATCAACCTTGTTTAAAATTCGACCAAATCTATTTAAAGTTTGAACGAACCTATTTGATAGACGGAGTCGATCATATTGGATGATGATATTTTTGGAAAAGAACTAGTTAAAAAGACAGACAGAAGCGTTGGTAAATGTTACTTTAATTTCGTAAAAATATTTAAACTAACATACACTCATATGATCTAGTTGGAGTTGAGGGAGGAGGGGGCACAACCCTGACTACCCTGGACTACCCTGGACTACCCTGGACTACCCTGGACTACCTTGAAACTCCACCAATCTCACGCAACCATATTATTTTTACCCTGAACTACCCTAAAACACTGGAAATACAACCTTAGACTAACCTGAAACTTTTATTTTCACCCAAACCACCAAAAACACCCGTTTGAACACAACCCTGCTCGGCAACATCTTCGGGTTCTACTACCCCGCCAACACAACCCTGTTGGGTACCCGCAAGGCCGCAAGGGTGGCGGCGGTGTACCCGAGCGGATACCCGCCTACCGGAGCCGGTACCCGAGAGTGCCCTTCCTCCAT
>BJCO01836038.1:0-16685 GCA_018326465.1 Flaveria floridana | reverse complement strand
GACACGCCCAGTCGTACGGCTCAGTCGCACGACTGGCACAGTCGCGAACTGCAGCAGATCGCGACTGCTGGTGGGGCTGAACAGCCTTCGGCTGTTCCGTGCACGGTTTTCACACATTAGGGACTTCCAAAAACACTTTCCTAACATGTCTAAGTAAAATGCACATGCTGACTGACCTTACACGCAACCCCACGACCTCATACATTCGGGTTGAACCCGAACACCCAAAACCCTAAATCCGCAGCAGTGAAACGCAATAAAATGGATGACCGAGGTCGCCTACTTGCTATAAATGTGTTAACTCAGCTGTAGCTATGATTTCCCTGGCGAAATCGAGCTCAAACGAGGCGATTGTTGGTGTTAGTAGGTGGTAGAAAGGTGGAGGAGGAGATGGTGAAGATGAAGAGAAAAGGGAGTGAAATGAAAATTATGGCTGGGAAGGGATTTATATACCCAGACCTAGTTTGGCAATTTGTCACGTTTGGTCCTCGCACTTAGTCCCCGAGTTCCCAAATTTGTTTCGGTTGATAACGATGTAAATGGGCGAGCTATGTTAATTAAGAGGATTCCTTAAGTAATCCCGTTTATTTGAATCCTGTACAAACACCAATGTTAGTATTATATATCATAATTTATTTAACGATGTCGGTGGCGATGCTTGTATACGTTTCGGGTAATAACGAGAATGTAACAATGATAACGACAATAGTCTGAATGGTGTTAACCTGAAATTACGGTGTGTCACATGTTATGCGATTGGAGTCCTTGTGAGTGAATTCTTCTTGTGTGCGGTGTGCCTATCGTGTGATGATAAGGTAACAATCAATAAAGTGTCATTTCTTGGCCACAAAGATTAAAGTCAACGCTAACAACAAGCACATACTTTTCAATCTCAAATAACCTAACCGTTTACAATTATCGACAACCCATTTGCGATTTACATAAAGTCTGATATATGTATGCCTGCTTGTGTGTGTCACCCACGACCGTACCAATGCGACCCGACCCGACTAAACATTTCTATTAACGCTGGACATAACATTAATACTTAACATAACTGTCAATAGGTGTTTGACAGTTCATTGTAAACAACACTTGGGAGGCTTTCATCCTACATACTTACTACATAACCTGAGTCTTCACGGCCCCTATTTTACTTTCTTGCCTTTTGGGGGAGAAAACATGAAAACAGATTTACATAAATGGTTTTAGTATTATTGATATCGCTTGTTACGTTAGTGCAAACACACATAACAGTCCTGACACTCTCGAACCGTTAGTAATGTGTAGCGAGGTAATTCTGAGTAGTACTACTGGGTCTGACAAACCCCGCCCGGGCTAGTCGCGCTAGCTTGATTGGAGGTCAAACGGGTGCATTATTGACCTAACATTCGTCACTGTCTAGTGAGACGTGACGGGGATACAACAAACATATAGGACATGCAAACAGTCAGCTTCGGCTCGAAACGCTAAGTAACATGACTATAGGCTAGCTACCTATCGATATGCTTTAATTACTTTACCATTGAAACGCTTTCTAACACATTATTTGTTGATTAAACCTGTGAACTCACCAACTTTATGTTCACACTTTAACATGTTTTCTCAGGTCACAGGAACGCATAAGCTCATGATGCACGCTTCAGGAACGCACTCAGGACATGCATTCATCTGTTTTATTTTCTTGCATTGAACATTTTGTTTAGACTTGGCACTTGTAACTTTCATGTAATGGATTTACATATCATGTATACGCTTCCGCACTGATGTTAATTTTGTTTATGTTCCTCTGAATGAAGTCAAATGATTATTATTAAATTCATATAGTGTCGTTCGATATGACTGTGTCTGAGATCCTGGTATGTCACACACGTAACGGTAAAACCCCGTTTGTGGAAATTGAGGGTGTGACACAAAGAGCCTCATTGCTCTTAATAGGATTTAAGCCCAATAACCAAAAACACATAATGGAGGTCCAAAGGAGTTTGGAGCAGAAGTTAAAGCCCATTTAGAATCCCAAAGAAAATGGAAGAATCATAACACAAGGTGGACTTTTGAAGCATTTAGATGTGGGATCAAGTGCGAGTTCACCAACACATCTCATGTGTTTTTCTTTACCTTAGGAAAGACCTCGTGAGCACACTTGTTTCGGTCAACAAGTGGTCTCAAATAGTTGGCTATGGTTATGAACCTTTTGTTATGTCTTGTGGTTGTGTGGTTGATTTACTTTCATTGTTTGTATGATATTTAGATATGTATAATTAACAATTAAATATCCACAACAAGCATAAAATTGGTTATTTTGAAATCATTAACATGGGTAATAAAATGGTTTTATTAAAGGTTAATGTTTTCACAATAAAATTGGGTTTTATTAAAAGAACCTTGAAAATTAGTTTCACTTAAGTACCATACAAATATAGGTACATAATGTTTTGTAATTAGGATTATCAAAACTATAGATACCCTTTCAAAAGGTAACAAGTTAAACACCATCCTTTTATACAACACTCAAATCACTTGGGAACTATTGTGGGATAAAGGTCACCTAACCACATTTAGGAAACTTGTGTGTTTGAGGTAGGGTTACCATATTTGTGGGATAAAGGTCACCTAATCACTTTTATATGTAAACTCACATGTGTGTATAAGTAGGAGAACTTGAGTTAGAAACCATGTGAATAAGGTCACCGAAGCATGGCGTACAATGGTGTTGATGGGATTAAACACGCAAACCAAACATAAACATGTTTAACCAATCCCATAAAACTAGAAGTTGAAAATGGTTGCAGTTGTCAGTTATTGACTACCTTGTTAATTTAAATAATGGGATAAAGGTCACCTAACCAATATTTAAATGGAACGTTGGATTCTTTTTAATTATTAATTGTCTATGAGACGTCAAAGGGTATTCATAATTAAAACTTTATAATCTTTAAAAATACTAAAATTTGGACTTTATTAAATTGTGTAGATGGCCGCTAACAACAACGCTATTACCCTGACCGTCCATCACCTATCACTAAGAACAATCATTGAAAAGGATCGTCTCAATCACAACAACTTCATGGATTGGTATCGAAACTTGAGAATGTTCTCATGCAAGAAAAGAAATCTTATGTGTTGGACGATCCTATTCCTGATGAACCCGACGTTAATGATGTAGATGCCTATAACGATTGGATTAAGCACACTGAGGATTCAATGCAAGTTTCTTGCTTAATAGTAGGAACCATGATTCTTGAGATTAAAAAGGACTTTTAACATCATGGAGCATACGACATGATTACCCAATTGAAGGAAATGTTCCTTCAACAAGCAAGGGTAGAACGCTTCGAAACGGTTCGAGCTCTTCATGCATGTTGGATGGAAGAAACCCAATTGGTGTCATCTTATGTACTTAAGATGAAAAGCCACATTGATCGCCTCGTAAGGCTGAATTGTCCTGTTTCCAAAGAGTTGGCCACGGATTTGATCCTCAATGGTCTAACCAAGAAATTTGAGACATTTGTCATAACCTACAACATGAACGGATGGGACAAGAGCATTGGGGAACTTCATGCAATGCTCAAAACGGCCGAAGCGGGAATGGGAAAGAGGGTTTTAGCAGTTCTCACATCAATGAGGGTGGAAATAGGAAAACACATCACCCCGAACCCAAGGAAAATGTTGCCAAAGGTAAGGGACACATCAAAGGGAAGGGTAAGGGAAAAGCCAAAGCAAAACCACCAAAGCCAAAAGGGTTGGGAAACAAGAGGGATACATGGCAGACCTCAAGTACAACTTTCATGATACATATTGAACTTAATGTCATTTCTTTAAACACATGGGTATTAGATACTAGATATGAACTCATATTTGCAATTTGTTATATGGGTTCAAAAAATGTAAACATTTCAAGAAAGGGGTCACTAGTCTCTTCATGGGAAATAGAGCAATGGTTGCAGTCGAAGCCCAAGGAGACTACATTTTGAAGCTTCTAAATGGTTTGGAAGTTATATTAAAGAACATTTGGTATGCTCCTAGTTTGACTAGGAATCTTATTTATGTTTCCCTTTTAAGACAATATGGTTATGTTTTGAAGTTTGTTGATAATGGAATTTATGTTTTTATGGATAATGTGCTTTATTTTAATGCTATGCCTTTTAATGGCATTTATGAATTAGTTCATGATAACACATGCTTTGATAACTCGTTGTACCAATCAAGCACCAAGAAACTCAAAATGGGTTTGAGCAAAACATATCTTTGACATTATCGTCTGGGTCACATAAACAAGAATCGCATAAACAAGGATGCAAATGAAGATGAATCATTTGACGAATATGAATCTTGTTTACAAGGAAAGATGAGCAAGGAACCCTTTAGTGACACCAACGAAAGGGAAAAAGATTTATTCGGAATCATACATTCGGATGTATGTGGTCCTTTTAAAGTAATGACTAGGAATGGTGAAAGATACTTCATTACCTTCATCGACGATTATAGTCATTATGGTCATGTGTACTTGCTAAGACACAAAGATGAAGCTTTTGAAATGTTCAAAATCTTCAAAAATGAAGTAGAAAATCAACTCAATAAAACAATCAAAGTTCTTCATTCGGATAGAGGAGGTGAATACCTTAGTAATGCTTTTCAAGATCATCTTAGAAATTGTGGGATCATCTCACAGCTTACTCCACCCGGAACACCATAACATAATGGTGTGTCTGAAAGGAGGAACCGAACCCTATTGGGTATGGTTCGATCAATGATGGCTAAAGCACATTGCCTCTATCATTTTAGGGTTTTGCATTGCTATCCACAGTCTGTATTTTAAATATGGCCCAAACCAAGAAAGTGAATAAGACACCTTTTGAAATATGGCATGGAAGGGTTCCATTATTATCATATTTGAAGGTATGGGGTTGTGAAGCTTACATTAAACAAAACACCAAACAAGTTAGAAAGTCGATCCATTAAGTGTATCTTTGTAGGATATCCTAAAGATTCTATGGGATATTACTTCTACAATCCAACAGAGCAAAAGGTATTTATTGCTCGAAAAGCTGAGTTCTTGGAAACTAAGTTCCTTATGGAAGGAACAACTAGTAGAACAATGGAACTTGAAGAAGGATAAATGATAGATTCAACTAAATCATTTCAAGTAAAGGACTTAAAAAAGATGATGTTATTGAATGGCACTTCGTCATACGTATTACGGGTAGTAAACCATTGTTAGGTGGTATTTACTACTTGCATCAATATTCTATGTATCTTGTGCAAGTGGAAGATTGTTAGACTTGGTGTGCCCAAGACACATATTAAATTGATGTGGCTAGTACATTTGATCCAAGTCGGGTCATACCCAATAACAAGCTAGACAAACACCTACTATACTTATTTTATGATATGATCAAACGAATAAATATTAACACTTAGAGTATTTAGGAATTGGGTTTCTAAATATTGCACTAGTAAAGTAAATAGATTATATGAATAATTTATATTCAAAGTGAGTATTCTACATTATTATTTAAATGGTTGAATAACAATGCATATTGACTTATATCATGTTGTATGTCATATATAAATTATGTTGTGTTATATTCTATTTTTTGTGTATGACATAATTAAATATGAAATATATAAAACAAGATTTAAAAATGGTGGGAAAGAGACTAAAGAGGCCGTCCCTTTATGATCTCTCTCTCTCTCATTATTCTTATTGCAACTTTCCGTGACATGCAATTAAATACATTGGCCATAGGGTTATGTGAACACAATTAAGTGTTTCACACTTCACTCCAAAGAATACATACACAACTAACCAAAAAAGTGCAGAATTTCTCTTCTTCTTCACCATTTTCGACCAAGAACAAGGAAGGAGAGAAAGTTATCATCAAGTACTGAAATTCCTAGCAACTAAGGTGTTTGTTGGAAGCTTGAAGGGTAGACACGTTTGAGGCCTTCTTCTTTGGAGACTACCATTCATCATTCATCTTCTCAAGTTCTTTAGAAGAGGTAGTTTCCATAAAACATTCTATATTTGGTTTTTGTAAGCATCAACCTCCATATAACGATCCATAATGGGTTTTCAACATATAAGATGTTTTATATAATCATTCTTGAACAATTTTTAAACCCTAATTATCCATCGCGTTTTTCATTTTATATGGATAAAATGACTTTGATAAACTTGTCAAGAACCCAACATAGAAAACAATTACTACTCTAAAACATGAGCATACAAATTAAACGACTTAGATCAAAGATCTTATTACCAAGTTAACTGAATGCCAGGCTGAGCTTGTGATCAGCAAAGCCAATGCAGAAATATGTGTTTTTGAAGAAGAAATCTTCAAATACATCATATCTTCCTCCTTGCATGGAAAAGTTTATTATTAGAATAGGTAGGACTTGGATCAAATGAAATAGCTCCTCTAGACACATTACTATTAATCAGATCTCCAAGGTGTGGAACTTGTGAAGATGAGCTGCCTCCAATTGACCCTATAAGATGAAGATGATGTTCACTCTATGAATGGTTACTATATCCTTAGAGAAAAGAAGAGACCAGGGATGGCAAATTCTGCAAGAAAGAACTTGATCAAAGTTGCAAAGAGAAGGTCAAAGAAAGTGTAGGAGATCAAGCCCACCATCAACCCCAGGCAAAAACAAATTTTCATCTCTGTTGGGTTTGAGGTGAGGATGACTGAAGACTTAACAAAGGACTCTAGTATTAGAGGTCCTAGCTCATGTATAATGCATCTTGGTCATGAGAATATGGTTTCATCCAACTCCAAAGTCAAGCTTCACCCTCTGAAGCATGTTGCATCATGCAAAAAGATGAAGAAGGAGGTAGAAAGAGATCAAGATCAACCTTCTTATTAGGACAACACTCTTGGAAGTAGTCCCATGGAATGTATTCAGAAGGAAAATTATTTTCTTTCGGAAGCATCAAGGTGACCCAAAAGAAGATAGGTGGAAAAATATCTTTGAAAGCCAATTTGATCTTGAAAGAAAGAATGCTTCCGAAGCACTAAAGTCTACTAAAGTGGATGCAAAAGCTTTTGAAGGTTTAGTCTCCAAAACTTCTAAAGTTTTGAAAGCCAGGTTTAATCTTTCAAAGATGGTGTCGAAGATGAAGAAAGGCCATGTGACTGAAGTTTCTTCATCAACAATAGTCAAGGATTCCATAAGCTATCTTCAGTTCATCTTGATAAGCCCAAGAGCAGAAAGGACTGGGTTTCCAAATGTAACTAATAATCTTTTTCATGTGTAGAAATAGCTAAAGGCCAAAAGAAATGAATGGATCATTTATAGTAGTTGTTCTAGGCATATGACTGGCAATGGCTCTTTGTTCAAAACTTTTAAAAACTTGATAGAGGGCCAATTGCTTTTAGAGGAGAATTGGAAATGGCAGGGTCATAAATAGTAAGCTCAGCATTAAAAAGGTAAACTTTATCAAGGATCTTGAGTACAAACTTTTGAGTGTGTCATAATTTTATGACAAGAGACATAATATTCTCTTTACTGAGCATGAGTACATTGTTCTCAAACCGGGGTGATCATCTCAATAGCATACTTTACTTAAAGCCCCCAAGAAAGCAAACATGTGCAAGGTGGATTTGCAAGAAACTTCCCATTTTGGAGAAGTTTCTTGCTTTCTATCCAAAGCAAATAGGGACATGTCTTTCCTTTGGCATAAAGGAATGTACCATGTAAACTTTAAAAACATGAATAAACTGATCAAGAATGATCTTGTAACTGGAATGCTAAAGAAAGAGTTTACAAGTGATGATCATTGTGTTACATGTCTGAAAGGAAAGCAACATAAAGTGTCACACAAACTAAAGAAAATTAACTCCATCATTACTCCCCTTCACTTATTACACATGTATCTGTTTGGGCCCATAAGGGTAATAAGTTTAGGAAGAACTTCATACTTTCTTTGGATCATAAATGATTTCAAAAGATATACTTAGGTCTTCTTTCTAAGGAAGTAAGGATGAGACCCCTAAAATCTTGAATTCCTTCATTCGAAAAATTAAGAATCAATATGATCACGAAGTTAAGATCATAAGATGTGATTAAGCAACTATATGCAAGAACCAAAACCTTGATTTATTTTATGATGAAAAGGGTAATTAAAGACAATATAATTCTCCTAGAACTCATCAACAAAATAGTATTGCTGAAAGAAGAAATAGGACACTTATTGAGGCTGCAAGAACCATGCTCTCTGACTCTGAACTACCTACCACCTTCTTGGCAAAGCCAGTCGACACTACCTACTATATGCATAACATATTTTTAGTGGTCAAAATTCATGGTAAGACACCATATGAACTGTGGCATAAAGGAGACCTTTCATTGGTTTCCTCAAGTCATTTGGATGTCCATGCACGATCTTGAATACCAAAGATCACATAGCCAAGTTTTTTTAGAAGGCAGATGATCGAAATACTCTTCTTAAGCTAAAGCTTATAGAGTATACAATCTCAGAACTAGAGTAGTTAAAGAGTGAGCCAATGTGACCTTCAATGAACACACTCCAAGTGTGAAAGGTTCTGGTCTTGATTGGCTATTTGATCTTGATTTACTTACCAACTGTTTTAACTAATCTTGTTGATGTTTTAGGAATAACAAGTAATATTTCTGTAGGAGATCCTGATCCAAGATTTAAGATAAAAAAGACCAAATGTTCAAATTCCTTTAGCACAAGTGGTAATAAAAACTACAAGTGGAAATCCTATCAGCATAAACATAACAAATTCTTTAAGTGATACATAGGATGTTCCAACGAATTCCAGCAATGAGACATAAAACTCAAATGAAGGGATCTTCAATGCATGAGAAGATGGAGATAGTGATATTGATTAGGAATATCTTGATGCTGACAACCACTCTTCTGAAGACAACATCAATGATGTTACATACTCTCTAGATCAAGTAACACTTGATGGTTGTGCTGATGTGGTAGGTGATACTCAACCACCAGATCTAAATTTCTCAAATTTGGATCTATCGAATCAAATTGTTGTGATTCCTCAGCAAAGAATCCATAAGTCACATCATACCACAAACATTATTGGTGATGTTGAAATTAGGGTGAGAACAAGAAGACAAACCCATGATCAAAATGTTTATCTGTATCTTGCTTCTTATCCTAAATTGTGCCAAAGAAAGTAGATGAAGCTTTAAGAGATGGAAGTTAGATTGAAGCAATGTAGGAGAAACTGCTTCAATTCGAAAGATAGGGTGTTTGGAATCTATATGCTCTTCCTCTTGGGAAGATGACAATAAGAACCAAATGGGCTTTCAAGAACAATAAAGATGATAGAGGACTTGTCATCCAGAACAAGTCAAGACTAGTAGTCTAAGGGTATACTCAAGAGGAAGGGATTGACTACATAGATGTCTTTGCTCTTGTAGCAAGACTTAAAGCAGTAAGAACATTCTATGCTTTTACTGAATCAAAGGATTTCAAGGTCTACCATCATGAAGTCAAGTGTGCATTTCTATATGGGGTGATAGATGAAGACGTGTATGTCTGCCAACCACTTAACTTTGCAGATCCGGATCATCCTGATTATGTTTTCAAGCTTAACAAAGCTCTCTATGGGCTGCATCAATCGCTAAGGAAATGGTATGAGACACTATCCCAGTACCTAGTTCAACATGGTTACAAAAGAGGTAATATTGACAACACACTCTTCATTAAAAGGACAAGGATGACTTGATGCTAGTTCAAGTTTATGTTGATCATATTATTATTGGGTCAATTAATGAAAGGCTCTTCAAAGAGTTTGAAAAGCTGATAAGAATAGGTTTGAAATGAAGCAAGTTGACAATGACATTTTCATAAACTAGTCAAACTATCTAAAGGACATACTAACTAGTTTTCATCTGATTGATGTAAGGTTGCTAAGACTCCCATAGCCAGAAACCACTCCCTAGGACCTGATCTTGAGGGTGAGTATGTGGATGAAGATCAATACATGCTATGATTGGGTTTCTTATCTACATAATAGCCAGAAAGCTTGATATCATGTTTCCTACATGCATATGTGCAAGATATCAAGCGAATCCCAAGATGTCACACCTAGTTGTAGTCAAAAGTATTGTTAGATACCTCAAAGGAGCTCCCGAACCAGGAATTTGGTATTAAAAGAATTTTGACTCAATCTGTCTGGCTATATAAATAGTGACTATGGTGACTGGCAAGTCTACATCTGGGGGATGTCAGTTTCTTGGTGGAAGGATAGTCTCATAGCAATACAAGAAGCAATAACTGCTGAAGCTGAATACATTACTGCTGCAAGCTGCTGGGCTTAAGTGCTTTGGATTGATAATCAGATGCTAGATTATGGATTCAACTTTTAGAAGACTCCTATCCACATAGACAACAACAGTGCTATCTCAATTATAGAGAATCCAGTGTAGCACTCAAAGACAAAGCACATAAATATCAGGTATCATTTGATCAGAGATAATTTAAAAAAGGATTGATTAAACTGGTCAAAGTTAAAAATAATGAACAATATGTTGATCCGTTCACAAAATCATTTGGTGAATAGAGATTAAGCTATTGGGATGATTAACTTGGAGTAGATTTTCTTTAATTAATTTCAATTGTTAACTTTTCTTCTAATTTATCACTCGTATTAGCCCTGTTTATCTCAGAAGAAATTTTTTCGAAGTATATATTTCTTAGAATTTTAAGAAGTATAGAAAGATTTTCTCTCGAAAGAAATTGATTTGACTTCAAAAGAAAATCATGTCTTCAAAACTAGTAATTACTTACTAAGGGATTTAACTTCAAAAGAAATTCTAATATATATTCCGAAGCTTAAGTCTTCTTCTAAGTACTTATATGTTTTGAAGGACAATTTTCTTCCGAAACTAACTAAGTCTCGGAAGTTTTATTTTCTCCTTGAGAATAACTTCTGAAGCTTAATATTTTTCGAAAACAAATCTGTCAATTACTCTAAGAACATTTTCTTCCGAAGCACTTCTTCTCAAACTAAGGAATATCTTCCAAAGTAATTTAGCTTCAGAAGATTTCTTTAAGCTTCCAAATAAAAATTACCGTTAGAAGATTTTAAACTTCCAATATAACTACCTTTTTGTAAACTATTTTAGAGGTGGGACAAACATCCGGATTTCAAAGTTTATATTTTGCAATAACTTTGTCTCACATCCAAGCATATAAATACCCTTTCCAACGGGTCTCACTCTCTCTTCTTCTTTATCTTAATCTTTTAAGCCCTAATATGTTCCACAAACCCTTGTTCTTCTTCTAATCTCTCTTCTAAAAGCTTTATAAATGGCCAACCCTGAACCCCAAAACCAGCAATCAGCCTTCACCATGCATCTACATAGGCAACACAACCAAGTTTCTCTTTTTTTTTGCTAAAAAAGACTCCGGGTTTTCAGACATCTACAACTTTCTTTCACACTCTTCCTACCTCAATACCCTTACCATTGACCCTCTACTATATGTAGATAAACTTTTGGAGTTTTTTAGGACTTTCCAAGAGTTTATCATGGATGGTGAAAAGGCATTCCCTGCCTTAGTGTAGGGAGGATAGTTTTTATTACTTCAGCCTCCAGAAACTAGCATCTACAACTAGATAATGAAGATGGTGAGCTGTCCTTCACCAAGGAGGCAGTCAATGGATCATTCTAATAGATTGGCTATGAAGGTGACTACCCAGTCTGAACCTTCAAGTTGGGAAAAGTATCTTCAGAATGGAAATACATCCACTATATGGTCATTCACTCACTATCCAATAAGCATAGAGGATGGAACCAAGTTCTAGAAGACCTATCCTACATAGTCTATGGAATGGTCAAGGGGATCATGTTCATGTACTCTTAATTTGTCTATACAAATTTACTTGCAAACTTATATTCCCTTGAATTTTACATGTTCCCTAGATATGTGTAGCACATTCCCAACTGTGAACCGGACTCACAGTTGAGGGGAACATGTAATATTCTAAAGCTGGGACAGATGAAGCTAGACAGATGAAGCCAGACATATTTAAAATAATGAGGAAAACCACTATTGGTCATTCCATGGTAGAAACAACCCTTTTTCCAAAAACATTATGAGGCTCTCACTTTTGCAAGTGATTACATCAATTAGACCATAACCACGACAACTAAGCTTCTTGGCACTTATTATGAAGTTGTCATAGAGCAGGGGAAATCTAGAGACCAAGAACAAATATTTGGTGGTGAGAAGGAGGACTTTGGTTATGTACTCTCACCGCCCCATGATTCTTCTAATAAAGATGTGGGGAGCATGAAACAAAAGGTGTAAAAATTGATGGATGCAAGCAAATATCTTGTTTCAAAGGATAGTCACCTAGAATCAGGTGGCTACCTTATAAAGGCAGGTGCTTAATCAGCAACTTGAGATCACTGATCTTAAGGGTAAGCTAGCTGAAAGGCCTGTCAGGCATGCTCAACCATGGCAATAAGAACCTATGGATATAGTGGACCTAACCTCCAGCTCACTTATGCAAGTAAGTGATGCTACCAAAAAGGGGGAGAAAGTTACTACAATCATAAAACATGGGATCACTACCCAGATAATGGACATTGATGATTCACCACCCTCACTTGCAACATCCAAGCTCCACAACCTCCTCTGGCCTACATCAATGTGGATGCCATCTTTCAAATCTTATTTAAGGAGGGTTATGGACCAAGGGCCATGTCACCTTTATCCAATCCTACTGAAACTCCAATTATAGGATGGATGATGACATTGATAGAAGGGCCCTGGTGCTTTATAGATTCCTGGCTCAACAAGAAATCTAAATTTTCTATAACTTGGGATTCTATAAAAGCCTCCCTCTTGCCATCCTCCCATTTATCAACCCAAGTCAAAACAGACATGTTGAAAGGTTAGTAGAGTGGATTCAAATAAGGGTGTCTGAGGAGTTTAAAAGAAGAACAATCATGTATAGACAAAGGCTAGCAGGGAAAATGTTAGATCATATGACGCTGGTGCAACCGAAACAACACTTAGAAAATTTTGATATACAATTGAAGTGGTGTTCCGAAGACAAAGCTGCTCTTTCGAAGACAAGTCAAAGATCTTCCGAATCTCAAGTATGAAGAACTTCCAAAGGTAGAACTCAGTTTTCCGAGACAAAGTAGTTCTCCTTCCGAATTATACAAACTTAGAAGATCCAAGACAAAGTCTTTCAAAGAGTAAAGTCATGAAGACTTTCAGATGACTCGGAAGAATTTTATTCTTCCGAAATATAAATGGCCTCGAAAGAACTTACTCTTCCGAAGCCATTTAGCTTTGGAAGAACCAACTATGAACTAGTGGATATAAGTATGGTCTATCTGACATCCGCTGCAACCTTTGATATACTGCATGGCGCTTTCCCATGACCATATAGTTGACCATACTTTAATCCATTATTCACCCATTATCAGTTAGTACAGTTGCCATTTTTAGTTGGTAACAAAAGGTAAGTCATGGACTTGTCATGACTACCTAATCTAGGATAGTATTTTATCTTAGATGCTTTACTTCTAGCAATGTAGTATTTGTCTAGTTGTAGATTCCAGCTGGTTATCAAAGTATAACCGGTTGTAGATAGTAGTATATATAGTTTCTCATTGTAACTATGTAACCATGCTTGTAAGAGTCTTGTAATACTGAGTTGAGAAGTAGTAAATACAAGTATCTTGAAAAACTATACTTTTGTTCATTAACTTATTATATTACTTGTGAACTTAGTTAGAGGTTCTGCACCATCAAACTGAGTGAGATTTTAGTAAGCTTGTGAGATAAACTTATGTTAGGAGACCAACACCGATCCGACAACTGGTATCTGAGCATTTTAGGCTCTTGATTGTGAGATCTAACTGTTGGATCTTATATGCCCAAGACACATTCAAGATTGATGTGGTTAGTACATTATGATCCAAGTCGGGCCATACCCAATAACAGGCTAGACAAACACCAATAAATATTTATTTGTTGATATGATCAAGCAAATAAATATTGACACTAATTTAGAAAATGGGTTTTCTAAATTATTACATTTGAAAATAGAACAAATTATATGGATATTTTGTTCATGAGAAATTATTTGTATTGTTATTTAAATAGGTTAAATAATAACAAGTAAAAGTGTGGTTTAAAAGGGGTTTAATTTTATAAACTTATAGTTAAAATTAAGTGGTAAAAGTTTGAGAGGGAATCATTTTGAACACAATTTTCGGGCGCCCCCTTGCCATCTCATTGGGATTGCATGTCTTGTTTTAATACAAGACTTCAACCACTTGATTAACTCTCTCAACCACATTTCTCTCTCACACACAAGTGCACTATTCTTCTCCATTTTTCTCTAGCAATTTTGAGCCAAAGGAGGAGAAGAAGAAGGATTTTGGTGTTCAACTTCCTAAAAAGTTAGGTATGTTGGAATGGCTTGTGGGTATACTAGCTTGAGGTCTTCTTTTTTGGAGGCTTCCATTCAAGAACATCCTCTTCCTCATCTATTACCCATCTCATTTCTTCTTGTTCTTAGAAAGGTAGTATTCTAAGAACACCCTATGGTTGGTTTCGTTTGATAGCATTTGTTTTCACATATACGATCCTTGTTCTTGGGTTTGTCTTTTTTATTATAAAATGATTTATTTTCAGCATCTAAAACATGTTTTATATATCTAAATATCCACTGCGTTTTGTTTAAATGGTTAAACAATCTTTGATAAACATGTAACAAACCCAACAATGGCATCTAGAGCCGGTTATGTGGAAAACTTGCTTCAAAAGTCCAAGAAATATTTGTTTTGTTGGATTTTCTCAACCCATTAGGGGCTGATTTGTTTTGGATATATGAATCCCTTGTCTTTCAAGTTTTATTTTACATGATTTAGAATAAATCTTGAAAGATTAAAGTCAAGTGGTTGATTACGTTGTTTGGACAAAAACCCTAAAAACTTAGTTTATGTTGGCCGAGATTTTAAGGGTTAAAAAGGGAGTTCATTTTGTTCTTGAATCTAGTATTTGGATACATGTTTTGGTGCATAACATAGCCTTGACCAAGTGTGTTTCGGATTTGGTTGAATGTTTTGTCATGTTTGGTTTTATTCACTAAAGGGTTGTAATAATATTTTTGTGTTTGTATCTTTGGGTTGTAATTTATTTATTCTTTGGTTATGTAAAATAGATTAGGTGCATTTCTTTTATTAGTAAAAATGTATTAGGATATAATTTTTGTAAAAGAAGATGCACAAGTTGGAGACTCAAAGGAAGATACAAAGGAAGGACACAAAGACATATTTGGATGTGGATTCAAGAGGAGTTCATGAACACATTTTAATGTGTTATTATTAACTCTTAGGAATGACCAAATGACAACACTTGTGATGACAAACAAGTGTAGTCAACTTAGTGGATATGGTTATGCACTTATGATTGTTTGGTTGTACTTGTTTGGTTATTTATTTTATCTTGGTTGTTTGATATATGGATATGCATAACAAACTAATTAATAAACATAATAAGCTGAAATAAAATGGTTCTTTATCATTAAGTGGTTAATAGAAGATTATTAAAAGGATTAATGATTTTAAAGAAAAGGGTTTTTATTAAAAAGAACCATAGGGTACCATGTGTTTGAAAGCATGCAAATACAAGGTACATAGAGTATTCTAAACTAGAATTAAGAAAACTAAAGTTTCCTATTGAAAAGAAGTTTAACACCATCCTTTTGCACAACACTTGAGTCACTTGAAAACTCTTAATGGGATAAAGGTCCGTTAGGACCGTGTACGTACGGAGTACTAACTGATTCAACGTGTACCCGAATCAAATAGCATGGAATTCTATTTGATTGGTGATCCAATCAGGGAAACCGTTAATCCGATCAAACCTAACGATTAGAATACGTTAAGAATAGACTAGGAATGATCATAAACGATCTATGAACTTGGAAGGGACGAACTGGACTAACTTGGACGGCTAGGGTTGTGAATTCTCAAAGTGTTCCGTTTTTCCACGAATTAAGTGGTATTTATAGGTTACAGCTTTCATTCGTACGACTGAGCCATGCGTATGGCTCAGTCGTGCGACTGAGTCGTGCGATTGGTTCATTCGTATGATTGAGCCAGTCTTATGACTCAATCGTGCGATTGAATCAATCACCTGGTTCATTCGTGCGATTGGACCATTCACATGGTCCAGTAGTGCGACTGAATCATGAGACTGAGTTAAAACACATTCCTAAACCTTTATCAATTTAGAACTATGTCTAACACCTGTATACCTATATAACATATTCGTATAAGCGTATAACATACAATGATATAAATATATAAAACGTTAACCAACCAACACACAATCAATCAAAGAGTTTTTCATTACATTGATCAAACATTACATATGTGTAACAAAATGAAAGTCTATTACATTTAAGCTCGCTAGAACTAGAACTAGGGACATGTGTACCAACAAACTCCCCCTTGGACCTAGTTCTATCTAATCTTTGACTTCCTTCTTAAACTCTTCGAACCTCTTAGCCCGTTCCTCTTTAGAAACCCCAGCATGGATATTGAGTGCGAAGCATAGACGTATGATATGCTGAAACTGTAATGCTTGCACTATATCCTGGGTATCAAAAAATAGTGGCCACTTGTATAGAGTATAAACATCTGAAGCTGAC
>BJCO01836026.1:0-10904 GCA_018326465.1 Flaveria floridana | reverse complement strand
TTCCGCATCAACGACATATTTCTCGACTTTGGATAACTATTCAACAAAAACAAGATCAAGCTTCAATTCACATTGGAAATCTACAATTTAGGGGGAGTATTGCTGGGTATTCTACCTTGGAAGAAATTGAAGATTTCAATAGTATTGAAGTTGAAGACTTGAAGCACGAAATCAACAAAAATATTAGTCCAGGGTTTATATTGTAATTATTTGTAATGCTAGACTAGTATATATTTTAGCACATGTCATCCTTGTAATGCGTGACTAATTCACCAATTTAGGGTGAATTAGGTTTTATCACCAACAACAATATATCATCATCCCTTATGGATGATGATTTCAACATTATATCATCATTCTTATGAATGATGATTTCAACAATATATCAATAACATCAAGCATTAATCATCACTGTATGTGTTCTTCATGTTCATCATCATCATGATTTATTATATTTTAGCACCTAATCATTGAATTCTTGTTATCATCAATATGAATCCTAAGATCCAAGCTCATGTTCACGTTCAAATCTTGAACTCACAGTATGTATGTTGTATGTTGATGTTTTATAGTTGTAAATGCTTGTTTGAGGTTTTGAGTGAGTGTAACAAGCTTAGGACAGGTTATGACAATGTTTGGGATCAAAAAACAACTTAGAAATGTATAAGTAGGTGCTCATGCGCCCAAACAGGGCCCATGCGCCTAGTTTTTTGCCGTAGAAATTTTTTAGGTAAGGTCATGCGCCCAAATAGGGCCCATGCGCCTGAAAAATAGGCTTAAAAGTCTAAGTGTGAGATGATGCGCCCAAACAGTAACCCATGCGCCTAGATTTTCCTTAGAAAATTTTAAGTAAAGACTGATGCGTCTGAATAGTGCCCATGCGCCCAAGAGGCTCATGCGCCTAAGTGTTGAAATGGTTAAGTGTAGGCTCATACGCCTGCATAGTTGAGAAACGACCAAATAGTCCTGATGCGCCTAAATAGTGTCCATGCACCTAACACTTAGAAAATTTTCTGAAATTTTGAGGAAAAACATAATTTTAGGGTTTGACCCTAGTTTGACTTATGGACTATTTTGGACTATGCTAAGCATGAAAATGTGAGGGTTTATGCTTAAAATATGTATGATGTGATAATGAATGTGTGATATGTATATAAGTATAAATTGTTATAGTTTTCAAAATGTATTTATCTTGATATATACAATATACGTTAAGTGTTATGTTGTGACTTTACGTAATATGATGTACGTATGAATGAACGTAAAGTATAACATAATGAATTAAAAGATAACCAAGATGAGAAGTGAAATGTAATGAAAGAAAGTAAAGGCTTGCAAGCAGAAAGAAAGAAGGATCACAACTTTCTGAGAGTTGCCAGCATAACTGTGTGGATAATAGCGTGCAATTTTGGCTAACCCATGAGGGTTCACACACAGGGGATCAGTCTTGGTGACTAAATCCATAGTATGAAACGGTATCCTTGTCATTCAACCCCGGGCTTTGTGCCAGTTAGTATGAGGCTTTGTGCCCGAAATGGTGGCACGGGCTTTGTGCCAATTAGTAATGGGGCTTTATGATCGGAATGGTGGTTTCGGACCACGATGGGGGAAAAGCCTGACAGGATCTAGAATCAGTACATAAGCGAAGTAATGGAGTATGAATGATAAAGTACGAAACGAGCAACAAATGAAATTATAAAGTATGAAACGAACGAATACGTACGATAACGAATGAACATGTGTGAAAGTAAATGAAAAGAGTATTTTATGTACGAACTGTGTAAGGTATTTTTATATACTAAAACTAGAACTCACTCAGCAACGCTGACTTTTATGCATTTTCAGTTGGCAGGTAATGCCTGCTGAGGGTGGCACGCGGGGAGGCTACTCGGCAGGGCAAGACTGGCATCCATTCAAACATGTTATTATTATTGTTTTGTAATGAAATCAATGAAAGTGTTCTTTTGTAGTTTAAACAATGTTGTATTGCATAACAATAGTAATTATAAATAAAATGAATGGATTTTTTTGTCAATGACTTCCGCTATAATGTTTTATGAAATGTATAATAATATGTATGTTTAGTGCTATGAATGACCAATTGTGAGGTGCCCGGGAACGGGGCCTTACAAGTTGGTATCAGAGCCAAAGTTTAAGTGAATTGGGTAAATATTCTTAAAACCTAATCTTAAACTGAGAATAGGATAAAAGGAAAGGGATGCCAGCCCGAGTAGCTACGTGCCATCAGGTATTTCTTTTTCGAAGTTAATTGGAGTTATGTGCGTGTGCTAGTTGGTTTTGTGCTCTTAGTAGATTTAGATACTAATGTAGTCAGGATAGGAAATGCTTGGGGTGTGAAGAGTAAAGTAAGTGACTAATCACAACTGGCCACTGTAATTAGGGACTTACTATACTTAACATAAACTGAGCTATTTCCTTGAATGACCGTGTTAGTGTTTGAATCTTATAGTGATTAGAGAATGGTTGGAGGTAGATCATTTAAGGCCTCTAGGGGTGGAGTACAGGAAGGACGTGGTGCTAAACCACGTGTCACTGGGAATAAGACTAAGATGATTAAGAGGGTCCGTGAAGAGCCCGCGATGCATCACCAGAAAGGTGGTGATGAGAGTGCAAATCTAAGGGCCTCGGTAAAAGAGGCAGTAGTAGAGGAGGTGCATCAAGTCATGCAGACGATTCTGCCGTCTGTAGTGACTGAAGTGATCATAGCTGTAAGGGAGGATGAGAAGAAGGAGAGAAGAAGGACCACAGGAAGAGAAGAGAGGGAACGATCAGAGATCGAGATGATTGTCTCGAGTGAGGAGGAGGAGGAAGAAGCGGTGCAGGAAACTGCACGTGGTTGCAACTACGGGGCATTTCAGAGGTGCAAGCCTGTTAGGAACGTTTTCGTACGGAGTACTAACTGATTCAACATGAAACCAGATCAAATAGCGTAGAATTCTATTGATTGGCGATCTAACCAGTACAACCTGATCGATCTAACGATTAAGCACACGTTAAGTACGAGTTGAAATCAATCAGCAATGACCTTTGAAGTTGGATGGACGAACTGGGACGTTATGGATGGCTAGGGTATGATAATATTCGAAGTGTTACGTTTTTCCACAAATTATGTGGTATTTATAGGTTTTCAGTATTCAGTCGTACGACTGAGCCATTAGCATGGTTCAGCCGTGCGACTGAGTCATGCGTTTGATTCATACGCACGACTGAAGGTTTAGTCGTGCGACTGAGTCAATCTTATGTCTTAGTCATACGACTGATCCAGTCACCTGATTCAGTCGTGCGACTGGTCTGTAAGTATGGTCTATTCGTGCGTCTGGTCCATGAGTATGGTCCATTAGCATGAATACCACAAGACTAAGTCGAACATATTTCTGAATCATTATTGACTCAGAACTATGCACAACAACCTCAAACCTATATATAATGTTTATTCATATGTGTAATAATATATGCTATAAGAATATGATATAAACAATAGTAAATAAACATTCAAACATATATCTCATTACATTAAGTTCTTGCATTACACATGTGTAAGAAATGAAAGACATAGAGATTTAAGTACATAAACTAGGGACATCGTGTATCAACAAACTCCCCCTTGGACCTAGTTTACCCTATTGTCTAACACTCTTCACATGTTCTTGAAACATCTTGTACTTCTCCTCTTTAGTGACTCCAGCATGTATCTTAAAGCAAAATAGAGTCATATGACATGTTGGAATTGGAGATCTTGTATGATATCTTACGTATCATAGAACAGTGGCCACTTGTATAACGTGTAAACATCATTCGCTGACAAGTTGGTAAGCCACATTAGGTCAAATACCCTAATAGTCTCCATTTTTCCATCTCTGTTCAAAACTATAACAGCTTCCCCTGTCCTCCAATCATAATACCACCACTTGAAGTGAGGTGTGAAATCCCGTGGCATCTCCCTCAAAGGAATATTAGACATTGTCTTCGGAGGTCTCCACTTCAACACCACCTTCCTTCTTCCCGAGATCGAGTCAACCTAAGTCTTATGAAGAAACCTCCTTGGTTGTTAAGGTTTGAAGTTGACCCACCTAGTGTGGTATTCCTTCCTTAATGCCATCTTAAACCATCCAGACATTTTCCTTGGATTGGCATATAGCAGATCTAGGCATGCTAGTCTGTTTAACTCAAATCCAGGGAGAGTCTTCAGATCATGTGGATATCTGAAGTACTCGATCCCTTTCTCCCTTTTCACTGCATATACCTCTAAGTCCTCAAAGTACGCCCAACTGATAATCTTGCCTGACACTTTCTGATGTCTCTTAACTTTGTACAGCTTGGTGTAGGCATTTTGCTTTGGAGGTTCTCTCTGAGCTTTCATCTCTGCTAGACAGGCAGCCCATTCAGCTTTGTTTAGTTCTACATCAGCATCTGCAGCTTGAGCTTTACTTCTACCTCTTCTTTCTCAGTCGCTTTCTCATCTAATTTATCGAAGGTATCACTGACAAATGTCTTACCCAAGTTAGGGATAATATTGCCATCAAGGTCAGTGTACTGAGGATAATGATCTGACGTGACATCCTCAATCTCTATCTCATCCATACCTTGCAGCTCCTCATTACTATCAACATCCACTACATAAGCATCTTTGACTATCTCGTCCGGGTTCAGTCTAAACATCTCTGCGAGCTGTTCATCTAAAAGGACATGGATAATATCCCCTTCTTCTAGAGCGTAACTCACAGACCATCTAACAATCCCTTGCAAATCAAGAATCATTGTAAGTTGAGTCTTGATTTACTGAACAGGAGCGACATCATACTCATCAACCTGTTGAGTTTCATCTGTTTGATTAAACAATCAACAAATCACATATTAATGAATAATCAAGACATTAGACACAAATTATCATTATTTTCATTAATGTAATACAAAGTTCAATTACAAAAAAGTTTCACAGTACATAAACAATCTTAATCATTACTTTTCTCTTGAACTTTAGGCTCATAAGCTTGAGGAGCTGAGGACGAGGTTCCTTGATCTTGAGTCCTTTTAGTGCACCTCTCCCTCACTGATTGAGTTGAGGCTGATGCTTTAGCATCGCCTTCAGGTTCATCCTCATCATTATCATCCTTCTTTTTATCCTCTCCACTATTACCAGCTCCCTCCTCATCATTTTCATCCTCGGATTTATCATCACAGAAATCGCCATCATCATCTCCATCATCATCACCATCTCCCTTTATCTTCAGAGGCTCAGTCTTCTTTCCCTTTAGCCTTAGCATTATCTTCTTGTTCTTCATTTCCAACCCCTCAATCCTCTTGGCGGATGCTAGCACTAGCTCATTTTGAGATTGCAGGGCCTTGTGAGCTCGAACTAATGCTCTCTCATGAGCTTCGTTCTGCTTTGTGAGTTTGGTAATTTTCTTGCCCTATGCTGCATTGACCGCCATCAGCTGGTTCATCTGATTGGCCCTAAGATCATCCGTCACCAATAGCTTAAGCACTAGCCTGTTAAGGCTTGCCAGCTGTTCCTCTAACCCAATAGTGGGTAGAGTAGTGCCCTGTGGAGGTGGGAATTTGGTGGAAGTTCCGGCTTGGGGAATGGTTAGGGTAGTTATGGATGTGGTGTAAATGGGTGTAGGAATGGGAATGGATTGTGGAAGGGCGGTTTTGGGTATAGAGAGTGAGGAAGATATAAGTGTTATGGTGGGTATGTCGGTGGTGGTGGCTGTGGTGGTGGTAGCTGTGGTGGTGGTAGTAGTGGTAGTGGTAGCAGTGGTTGTGGAAGAGCTTAACAGGATGATCTTCTGTCTTTTACCCTTCTTGCCATGGGGTTGGACCATTCTCTTCCTCCTAGACCCCTTAGCAATTGGGGCTCCCCCTGGACTAATAGGCTGGTCGGGTGTATAAGATGGGTCTCTCTCTTCAATATCAACACCCTTTGACCCAGCCTTGCGGGTACCAACCACCTCCTTTCCTTTCTCGGTGGCTACCCACTTGCTTCCAACCTGCCTCACAAGAGGCTCCTCCTCCGATTCATCCTCTTCTTCATCCAGATCAAAATTCCTGATGTCCTCACTAATCAGGAAGTCCTGTGGATGGCACCTTGCTCAGATCCACCAGGAGCTGAAGAACTACTCTGCTGAGGTGGTGGTGGAATAGTAGACGGGTCGGAGGCTCTGGATTGATTAGAGCCCTCATCTCCACCACCTTGACCATGATCCTGGTCATCATCACCATCATCGTCATCATCTGGATTCATAACAGGCTCAACATCAGAATCGCTATCATCGTGGCGCCACTTCTTCTTGGCTGGTGCGAGATAGGCGATGTTAGCTAGATGACCAAATGTCCTCCTCACTGGGAGCTTAACCTACTTACCCCTGTACACCTTCATCCTGCCTAAGGTGGTGTCATCCATCACCTCCAATAACACTTCATCATCCTTAAGTTTGGGCAGGTTTGGTAGCTTCTCGTTAAGGATGAGCTGTAAAAATCGGGGATACATGCAGGATCCCTCCTTCCCCTTAGCTTCGATGTTCTCCCTCATGTAATTGAAGAACATCTTGGAGAAACCGAACGGGTGGTTGAGCACCAACGCAACAAAAGCTTTCTGGATCTGGTCGCTCATCTTGTCAAAACCACCATGTCGTGAGGCTATGCACTTAAGGATCACATGTGCCATATACTTGAAAGGCGGGCACATGTTGCTCTTGATAAGCACGCCAACATTGATGTTCTTGGCATACTTAATCCGTAGAAAGCATCCCCTCACAGTCATGGGATGTAGCTTAGTGGGATATTCAGAGTCATAACCCAAATCCAACACTCTTCTTAAGTCATCCTCCCTGATGTCTATATCCTCTCCAAAAATAGAGCTCCGAATCTGAAATGGCTCGCTGGATCGGTCAACAACAGCATTCTCCCAGAATACCTACTGTAGGAAGTGGTAAGGTGTGCAGGGAGTAGATATGGCACGGTATATCCTATATCGTTGTAAGAACATGATGATCCCAACAAAATCTGAAGCATTCCTGGAGGTCGTGTTGAGATAAGCACATATGTTGTGCTTAGTGCTCATAGTCCATCTATCAGCCATTTCACTGCAACACAAGCAACAAACATGTTAGACCCGTTCAAGAAGCAGAACAGTTGAGTTTAAACAGGTAAAATCAGACTGGTTCAATCGTACGATTGAACCATATGACTGAACTCAGTCGTACGATTGAGTCTCCGACTGAGCTTAGTCGTGTGCCATGACACGCGGTTGAGTCAGTTGTGCGACTGAATCACCGATTCATTCAATTGTGCGATTGAATCATGCGTCTGCTCAATCATGCGACTGAAGTTCATCAGTATGTCCTGTCGCATACACACTATGCGAGTCCAATATTTTGAATCTTTGTCAAAACAGTCATTTTCACATCAAGATTATATTCATTAGTCATGCAAAGACTCGTTGTTACACCTATGATCTTTTAAGTATACTTTTAAGTCCATTGAGATGTCCAATCTTAGGGTTATTTGATTCGGTTCAATTATTAAATCGTGCGGACACTTTGGATTGATTTAACGTTATCATGTTTCTTGATTTCATCCTCAATTACCTGTAGATGAATGTATATCTGTTAGGAATGGGAAATCAATGGAGTTCGTAAAGGAAAAATTCGAAAAGGGGTCCTCTATGTAGCCGGGTATTTGAGAGATTTGAAATAAAGTATAGGGCTACGACCAACTAACCTCCTTTTATACTGTTGTGAGTTTCAGTCATGCGACTGGACCCATATGCATGGTTCATATGTGTAACTGAAGTTCAGTCGTATAAATGACCTATACGCATTCAACCAATCATACGATTGGTTCATACTGAGGATGCCAATCGTGCGACTCGGCCATCCTCATGGTCCAGTCGTGCGACTAAGCCATACTTGTGGTCCAATCGTGTGATTGGCCCATACTTATGGTTCAATCATGCGATTGGCCCATACTTATGGTCCAATTGTGCGATTGGGTCATTCTAGTGAATTTGACTTTGTTTGTTCCATTAATTCACATACTTATCTTTGATAATTGACATTTTGACCACTGATCATCTCAGACATGATACTTTTAACTAAAAACTTTTTGATCATCTCAGACATGATCCTTTTAACTGAAACCTTTTGATCACCTCAGACGTGATCCTTTTATATTTCAGAAACAAGCTTCTCATAGTTAACGTTTGGCTCATTTTGTGACATTCATAGAGTTCAGTCTTGTTACATAATCCGACATCGACACAATACAAACAACTAAAACAGGAAAAACTTTAATTAAACTTAAACAAGACATATTTTTGTGTTTTTCATTTGAGGAGGGTTGAAAAATTTTAAATATCACTTAACTGATTTCTCCCCCTGAGCAGAATAGTTTCAAACATTTTCATCATTTCTAGAAAGATTCATATGGAATTAGACAGGCATAGAACATAATCATTTGGGACCTTTTATATTTATGACAATAACAAAGAGCATTATATACATTACACTTAGTCTCTTTCATCTAAGAGTCAAAGGCACTAACATGAAATCATGCTAGAGCTGTTTTGTAGCACACATTGATTTTGACCATCGGGAGATGCAGCCACGAGATTGTCAGTATATTTGTCCACATAAATCCATACACAGATTTTTGACACACATTGGTGATTATTTAGGTGTATTAAGTCAACAGGCATTTGTAGATCCCACGCCTATATGGTAATCAACCTTCCTCAGGAGATTTTTGAGCGGTCTATAGGTTTTTGTCAAGAAGAAACTATTCTAAGAGCTTTCAAAGAGATGCTAAGCCTTAGGTCAGTGCCATCATACAGTAGAGAGGCACAAACAACAATGAAATCTTAGAATATATAGATTATGCTTATCCTCAGGTCAGTGCCATCGCACAGCAGAGAGGCACACAACCTATCTTCTTGTTAGAGCAATTTTATATTTAACCCAATGACATCTGTCATTAACTTGATTGCGTTTCACATCTGTGATGTTCTTTGCTCATAGTTTTGGTCATTCATACATATTTGTGGCTTTCTCTTTGCTCTTCACCCCTTATTAGAAATTTATTGTTGATTGTGCAGACCATGGATAAGATGGGAACCCATAACCTGTTGAGTGATTTAATTTGTGTGATTCACCAATGATGTCTACTAATCTATTGTGTTAAATCTACCGACACATCATTTAATGAAATTGCAACCCCTAGATCTACTTTCTCCATGTAACTACAGTAAGATACTAGCTTACTATCATTTTTCAACCTATTAGGCTTTGACTTTTCAGACTGATAAGTCTTCTTTTTGACTTCAATTTTTGGTATCCCAAACGATAAGATGCCTGTGTACTATCATTTTACAATGTACTGAATCAATTTTTCAGATATGATTTTGTTGCTTTTCAGCTTACCCGCCCGTCCTTTTTTTTTAAGTAATTAATACTAACTATTGAAACGAAAACTATTCTCCCCCTAAAATTCTAAAACAGAAAATCTTTTTGTGTTTTTGATATTTTTAAGACGGAGAAAAACTAAAATAAAATAATAAAAAATTGACAGAAAAATTAAACGAAGAAACATACGGATGGACTATAAACTCCACTCCTCCGGAATAACATCCTCTTTCTTCTTTACGCCATTGACCTCTAATAGATAGTAAAATCCGGTTTATCAAAAACTTTTGTATAGAGGCCAGCACGCTGAAAATCCATGTTAATTTTAATTACATCGATTAAATGTTTTTCAAAACAATCACGTTTGAAGTGATATTTAATGCCGATGTGTTTGGTTTTGGGCTGTTGTACCGGATTTTTAGTTACAGCTATGGAAACAGAATTATCAACAAAGATAGGGGTGTTAGTAAATTGCAAACCGTAGTCACGCATTTGCTGTTGAATCCAGATGATTTAAGAACAACAACTTGCAGCAGCAACATATCCAGCTTCACATGTTGACAGAGCAACAGACGTCTGCTTCTTACATTGCTAGGTGACTAAACGCCTTCCAAAAAATTGACACCCCGCAGATGTGGACTTGTAGTTCGTCTTGCATCCACCATAGTCTGAGTCACTGTAAGCTGTAAGTTCAATGTCATCATCATGAGGATACCACAACCTGAGTGTTGGAGTACATTTCAGATAACGAAGGATCCGTTTCACCCCAATTTGATGATTTACTTTTGGCTTTGACTAATATCTGGAACATAAACACGTGGCGTACATGATATCGGGATGAGAAGCCGTGAGATACATTAGAGATCCGATCATTCCACGATACATGGTGGCATCTACTAAATCCCTATTTTCATCAGGTGCCACATCGTGGTTTGTGGCAAGAGGGGTACCAGTAATAGTTACATTTTCCATATCAAACCGCTTCAGAATGCCGCCCACATATTTGGTTTGATGTAGAAAGATTCCATTGGGTGTCTGATCCACCTGTAACCCTAGAAAGAACTTCATCTCTGTAACACCCCGAAAAGTCAAAACGGGTCAAATGGATTAGAAGCTTATTAATGGGCATTTAATAAAAGAAGGCAAAAGGGGTTATGGGCTAGGTGGGGTTCATGGGCAAGATTAAGGCCCATAACCAGCCCTTAACCTGCCCAAGACACCACCATCTTCTCATTCCAACCCTAACAACAAAGAAATTCGTAGAGAGAGAAAGTACAGAGAGAAAGTGCAAGAAACTTGAGATTTGGAGCTTCTAAGATCAAGGGATTGAAGATCTGGGTGTTTGTGCATCAAATCTTAAAGAAAGGAGCAACAAACAAGGTAAGAATCGACCTCTAAGACCTTCTGTAGATCAAACCCGGATTCTAGGGTTTTGGGGTTTTGAAAAGTTTAAAGAAACACATAAAGGTCGAATTTTTACGT
>BJCO01836013.1:0-12733 GCA_018326465.1 Flaveria floridana | reverse complement strand
ATCTCTCCCCCACACACACACACACACACACACACACACACACATATATATATATATATATATATATATATATATATATTTCTTCGTACTAACTGTTTGGTTATTTGAAGGTGTAAGTACTAAAAATCTACTAGGTTATAAACCCCGGTTAATAAGAAAATATGATTTGTTAAACTGTAACCATATTGTAGTCCCATTCCTGACAATGTGTTTGTGATATTATTGTTTTCTCTTCAGTTTCAAAAGTCCAAGGGGGACGATTACAAAATTTTAATGAGGGCGATCGGGATTTCCCATATATATACCACTGAAAATTTTTCGTTTAAGGTGGGCGGCTGCCCCTCCCCCCCTAATATATAGATACGCCACTGGCTCCTATGGAAAGGATTCAATCTCTCTATGCAATGTCAAAACAAGGCATCGCTATTGGATCCACCCAATGTCTTCTTTATGGTGAAACTTAAGAAACTGCAAATCATATTCTCTTCTCGTGTCCTCACACCAATAACATCTAGGCTACAATTAGTACATGGTGTAATATACCTCCAAAGTTATCCCAAGGAATATAATTTAAAAGAAGCTCATTCATGGAGTAATTCTCACTTTTTGTTAGTGTATCTGGAGGGCGCGAAATGATAATGTACGTAACTCAAATCCATCTCTATCCATGATATAATCAAGGAGATAAAAACACTGTCTATAGATGAAGAACTGGTCAAAGATTAATTTTATCCAATGAAGGCATGGGAGAATTATTTCTTTTGATCATGTTGTATAAATATCTTTTGATCATGTTGTATACATCATTTCTACAAAACAAAATAGACTATATCATAGGAATACCATATATTACATATATGTGTGTGTATATATATGAATGTATACACACACAATACTGAATAGTAGAGACGTAATGCTACAATAAGTTCATACCGGTCCAATATTCTTTACAAACATACATAACATATATTAAACACATATGATTTTAAAATAGTTATCTAATCTATTTGTAATACCACATTACTACTAAGGGATTTCAACACTAGACCTATGTGACATCCTAGTAGTAAGGTATTTTCCTACTATGTAAGAAATTAACCGTTTGAATACGTATATATATGTTTGTGTGTGTATGTGTGTATATATATATTCTAGAGGTCAAACCTAGAGTCATGAAAAATCATAAACAGATCCATTCAAAAACATCAAGCCATGCAAAAGCTATATGGGGCGAAAACTTCAGGATATGGAGCGGGAACTATTGTGTAGTATAAATAGTTGTTTAGCTTTGTATTTTGTATCACTTGTCAATTTTTGAATTTTAAAGCTTGTAAACAATTGTGTTGAATGATTGAAGAAACCTTTATTTACACGATTGTGCATTGATCTTGACTTATGTGTGTATGTTTACCATTCCAATCATCATTCACTTCGCATTTCATATTACTATCCTTTACTGGATTTTACAACAAGTATTAGAAGTGGTTGGTGCTCTTGATTGATTTGATGACACATTGGAGCTTGTTTTGAGGGTTTATATCCCATTTGAAATGGAGTGTTATATGCCTAACATCTCAATTATAATCTCATTACTTATCTTTTAGCGACGACAAAAGGTTTAGTTGGGGAAAATAATAGGTAGTTAATTTATATGTATTAGTTGCATTTAATCATGTGGTTGTAATAACAATTACGCGTGAAAAAGAGTTACTTTAAATGTTTTATGTGTAGTTCAACAATAATGACTACCCAAGAAAAAGACTTGATACATGAAAATTGTAGTGTTCTAAAAAAATCAATAAATCGACGTATTCTACATTAGTTTTGGCGTAACATGCGACCGGGACGTACTGGACACCATTTTGTCACTTATCATAGAGGTTTCAGTCCTTTTTTGATATAGGGGCGCAACCTACACTAATATCTATATATGGTATGCTGGGATTTGCATAACTTTAGGTTTTTTGGGATATTTAGGTATCTTATAAACCCCAAAACCCTATTTTTTAGAGGAGTTTAGAGGAGAATTTAAGTGAAAAGTGGTTAGCAAAAAGGTTCAAAAGCATCCCGATTACATCATCGTTCATGATTCAAAGATTCAAATTAAGCATAAAAGGCATAATCAAGATGATTCAAGGTTAACTCAATTGTGATCATTCCCGTGTGTAGGGTTTGATTTATATGTTTACTTGTTTTATTTTATGGTTTTAGATTTCAAAAATTCATTGATTTCCATCGGTTCTTGGTTTAGATAATTTACAATTAGGTTATTCTTCTTTCTTTTCTAAATCGGTAATCTTTAAGATAGAAAGCCTAGTTGTGACATTATATGCTTGGAAATAGTTAACCATCAAAACTTAGTAATTAGGTTTTGAGTTATTCATCAAATGAAGTAATTTAATAAATCATGTCTATGTGGCATTCAATCGATAAACCTCGGTGAAACAATCCACTTTACAAAGTTGAAACCTGGGTGTGATCCTTTTTTTGAATATTGTTTTCTAAATCCCTTTTATTAGTAACCAGGTCAAGATTAAATTTTGATTTTCATGTATAGTTTAATTATTTACTTAGTTAACAGCATTCTCCATTGATTTCTCTATGGTTTGACACCTCACTTAGCTTTATTGTTTAACCAGGACATTGAATGGTATGTTGGTAATGAATGGTATGAAAGTAACAAAATATTTTAACCACACAAGCTAACCAAACATTTTATCTCCAAGGTCCTTCTCGAACCATCAACTATAGGAGGGTTGTTGAAGCCATTTAACATCGATTTGGGATCATCCAAATATGAGGTTTGTTAGCGAGATAGATGTATCACATGACACTTAATCATATACTTATAACTTGGTTCTTTAATCATGTTGTAATGTTGGTGAATTCGGTACACGATTCATTGATGATAAGATAGATGTCTTATGAGACACTGAAGAAGAGTATTGTAATTAATTTGGTTGTCTACTTAGCCTACTTGTCCGTAAGGACAACTTTAGATGAAAGTGGTTACCCAAGTCCTATCATATTGTTTAATGGGGAAAAGAATTCAAGACCTTTTTTAGAAAATTGTCGAGTGAGGCTGGTGATTCATCATCAGTTGGTGAGGTTGGGTGCCTCGAACGTGCCTTAGGTCAAAGTTGTGAGCATATATAAGACGTCGGTCGTGTTGTGAGAAGTGTAACCCCTTATATGTCGAGTACATACACCCACACAACAAGAATGGTAACGACGAGTGAATCAAAGATTGCCACAACTCCAAGAACAAACGTGACAACAAAAACAACAACATGAACAACAACATGAACAACAACAACAACGACAACAACAACAACAAGTGCAACAAGAAATGCAACGATAATTTCAACAATTGCAAGAAAAACATCCCCAATGGAAACAATTTGTCATCACTTGTAAATATTTTAATATGTTAGATTAATTCGTATCATCATTGGAGTTACTTTGATGATATTATAAAAGTAATTTAAAAATTTTCTGGAAAATATCATGAAAATTTAAAAAAGTAAAAACTAAAAAAGGTTAAAATTTAAAATTAAAAATAAATACCTTTAGTCGTCCCGTATATAAATAAAAATAAATCTGGTGATTCGATTGTAAGCATTAAATCTAGAGTCTCGGAATCAAAATCAAGCTTTTGAAGAAGTTAGTTTCCGCGTGAGCACTAGTTTCCACATGTGAAAAAGTTCTCGCACGAGAATATTTGTTTTGTATAAGTAGGTGTTTAGTCTTTGTAATTATTAACACTTTGCATATTTTCTCAAATTGTGTTATAATTCTCTCTGAAATACAAGCAAAAATTATTTAGATTGTGTGTTCATCTTATCTCTTGTTTGCTCAATCACATCGTGCAACATTCATTTTACGTTTATTGTACGAGATCGATCTAATTGTGATAATATTGGATTTTATAATTGGTATCAGAGCAAGGTGTTGCTCTTGATGCATGGATTTTCATTCCGCGATCATCCGTTTTAAGACGTTAAACATGGAGGTTGATGATCTAAAGGTTTTGATTGAGTTTGGGTCGGCTTCGAAGGAGAAGAAGGTGAAATCGAGGGTGAATCCACATGAAATCGGCTTTCTTACATGCTATATTGATGATCTGCATCTTTACGCTTAGTTTATTTGAGTTTAGAAGGTGAAAAACAAAGATTTGAGACCATAGCAGTGATTTAAACTCAAAATGTCGATTTTGTTGAACTTTTCGTGAGAATAACTGCATCATGCAAAAACTTTGCAAAAGTAACCATATTTTACGAAAACTTTTCCATGCAAGAACATTTCCATGAGAAAACTTTTTCATGTGAAAACTTTGCAAAAGTAACCGTATTTTGAGAAAATTTTTCCATGCGAAAACTTCACAAAAGTAACCTTTATTTACGAAAAATTTCTCTTGCGAAAACTTCACCATGCGAAAACTTAACCATGCGAAAACTTCATCATTCATGCAAAAACTTTGACTGATTATTTCAATTTTTGCGAAAACTTTACAAAATGAGAGAACATGATATAGATGCGAAAACTTGTTAGTAATAGGAGGTTTTGGAACAAGTGTTTCTGCCCATATATGGAAGATGCTGGATGATTTGAAGTTTGGTATTTAAACATGGGTTTTTGTGATGTTTGATTAAGTTCATGACTCTATGATGGGGACAATGACCGAATGGTTGAATTAAATAAAAAATCAAGGGTGTTTCATACTCTTACTCTAAAAATTTAGCCTTATTTTATCTTACACAGGAGGAAGAATGCTTAAGATGATCGGGTTAATCGTCAAAGAATCTTGTCATTAGATTGAAGAATTGGGTTGCTCGGGAATCTGAAATGGAAGTTGGATCTCTCTGTAAAATGCCTAATACAACTTAAGTCTAATAATCAATATAGAATGGTTTAATCTTGATTCAGACATGATATCCTTTATGAAGCTACATATTAGAAGGAGGTTACAACTAAGGGTAAAGACTGAAGTGAAAGATACTCGGGAATAAGATAATTCTTGAAGATGTGTGACTAAAGTTAAACATAGATTGATATCATAATCCGAGGAAGAAATTGTAAGGCCCCAGCTTGTATGGATTACAATGTCAAGCGAAAAAGAAAATTAAAAAAAGCGAAAACATTTAAAAGGACGTAATTTTTCAAAAGCATGCGAAAACTTTAAGCGCATGCAAGAAATTTTAGTTTATGCGAAAACTTTAGTTCATGCGAGAACTTTTGAAAGTTCTCTCATGGAGTCCATCATGTATAAATAGTTATTTTTACTTTGTATTTCAGTACGTGTGTTTTTATTTGTAAATTAGCTCTAAGGGGGAGAGAGGAGAGAGTTGTATGATAGGCCGCTAGAGGGGAGCTCACCTCGGGTGGATCGAGTTTAAATAATATAAACTTCTTTGGTATTGTAATCATTTGATCAATAATATCCGTTTGAGTTGTTTAATGTTCGGTGATATCACACACGGACACATCCGTCATAATTTCATTATCATGCACAATATTTTTTGGATTCGATCGTTATGAGTACTTTACAGCTATTTGCCACTGTCGGTGTAAAAATAACAAATAAATGTTATCACAAGCTCAAAATCCACGTGCGGGGTTTTACCGTGAGGCGAGTGAACAAACCAGGATCCAAGTTATTAATTACTCTGAACGAGTCTATATGGATTTCAAAATGAACCTCGGAGTTTAAAAGTTTATAAAATATTGCAGATGCATTTAGTAAATTTTCTAAATCCTAATTATTTAAATGTAAATACATAAACACGCGCCCAAACTAATGTTTAAATGTATGCATAAAAAGCAAAAGTAAACAGATGAATGTTCAAAAGCATGCTTTACCTGTGGTGCTCCTAGATGCAACTGTTATTAATGACCTGAGAAAAACATACTAAAGTATCAACACAATAGTTGGTGAGTACAAGAGTTTATAGGTAATCATAAACAACAACGTTTGTAAAGCATAAGTAAGTGTATTGATATAGATAGCTAGTTTAAATTTATAAGTAATAACAATAGTGATTTCACGATCGAAGCTGACTGTTGTTCATTTGTTTGCCATCCACCACGATATACCAAGTCGTGACAATGTTAGTTGTTTAGGACAATGTTGCACCTGCTTTACCTCCAATCGTACGAGTGGGGCTTGTTAGACCCAGTAGTACTATCCAAGATTTCCTTATAGTTTTGTTAATTAATGATCTGAAAGTGTAAGGGCTTTTAATGGTATATTACACTATGTTATACTATACGCAACTTATAATGGTTAAAGCATTTGTAAAAGTAAGTGTGCTTTCTCCCAAAAGAGAGTGTATAAATATTAAACATTGAACTCATCTGATGTGCAAGCAGATAAGAAAAGCGAAGCTAAGAATGAATGGAAAGAGAACCCGTTAAATATTACCTAAAACATGTGAGTACATAAGTACGTGTAACCAAAATAGCTTAGCAAACCCTAAGTGCTCAATCAAACACATTGATTTTAGTGATTTGGAAAAACATTGACCCGTTTGACCTAGTTGACCCATTGGTGACATGTTAAGTGAAATCTTGTTTGCTCAAGTTTAATAATTCGTTATCCATGATTATCATGTAAAACCTTTCACATATATTAGATTATAAACATCAAGTTCTAGCAAGATCATAATACTAACGTAACTTATCATACAACACATGCGAACCTAAAAAATCATCAAGCTCAATACCAATAGAAGTAAATCCCAACTATCTAATCACACATTAAGTTTAATCACGTACTACATGCCATGTAAAGCAACTCACTAATTCACATCCTAATTCCTAACATTCCTACTGAGTAGTGGCCTTAGATTTGCATGCGTGTATGATGTTTACTATCATATTCCTAAACATGATTCATACTAATCAAACAATCAAACATACATAATGATCACATACTATAATTCAAGCATGAATCCCTAACTTTCTAACATAATCTCATCAAATTACACAATTACTTTATGAATCCTATATTCCTAGATATTCCAACAAAGCATACCAATATGCATTCTAACACCTTAAACATTCTCAACAATCAACCTAGCATGGTCCTAACACAATGTGCATGCCCAATTCACGAAATCCAATCAAGCATATCAATAAAGTTTCCATTTCGGGAAAGTAGTGTCAAACAACCAACATCTAATCAAATTCAACCATTGATTCATCAATTTTATGCCTAAACTAGATCATAACAATCATCAAACCATAAGAAACATCAGAAAATCACAAAACTTTAAATTATCAAGAATTAAAGTTTCCTCTTAGGGTAACGTATGAACGATACGTTAAATCTATGAAATTGGTGCATAACTCACGTAAACTAAGACCATAACAACATCAACAACATCAATTTCCTGTTATCATGCCTAATTGAACTAGGGTTTTATAAGAGTTATCTTAGAGGATGATGCTCACCAATGATCTCTCAGCATACATTTTGAAGTATAAAGGAAGCTACTTCGGAATATTTGACCATGCACAAAAAAATTCACTAAGTGTCAAATCTTTCGAAGGCAAAGTAGACCAAAATATTTTGAAGTTAAAAGTGAAGTCTTTCAAAGCATCAAGACAAAGTTTTTTGAAGCCTGAAGACTAATTTCTTCTAAAGACAGAGAAGATATGCTTTCTCTGACTTACTTTTGACAAAAGCTGAACCACTTTTCGCTGTCATCTCTGATGACTCAGAAACTTATAAAAGTTGGTGATTATCTCCATACTTTTATCAACTATACATCATGGTCTTTGAGTCTATAACTTTCCACTCTTGTACTTTTATCCTCTTCTAATATATTAGTATGTAAACTGTTGTAGTATGTAGTATGTAAGCATGTCATAGTCATATATCAAAAAACAATCTGCCTTTTGACTTTATATTAATATTTTTGTCTAGATTAGTGTTCCAGATAGTCTTCAAAGTATGATCAGTTGTATTATATAGTATAACAACTATAAAACAATTAAGATATACACCATCCTTGAAAACCAATCTCTTTGTTCTTGTATATTCTTTACTTTTGTTCTGTGTTTCATTTGATTGGTTCCCTATTTGATCACTTAAGTGTTATACTTTCCACCTTGTGAAACTGTTGCATAACTATAACCGGCCCTAATCGAGAAATTCACTTGCTAACATGATGGAATGATTAAGCTAAGCCAAAACCGATTGGATTGTGTTGTTGCTGCTCAAAATCGTAAGGATGGGGATTTCTGTGATGTTCTCGGTCGTGACAAGGGTAGGGGGCTAGGGTTTGTTTTGATTAATATTAAGTTTAGTAAATATTTCAATAGTAACCCTCCTAGTTTACATATTATAAAAACTAATTTTGTTTTTACACTTTTAAGTAACTTTTACCAGGTAACACGAGAACATTACTAACCAACAACAACAATATAAAATATCATTGGTAAATACCACCTAAAAACAATTAACGGTAAAAACCGGTTTTGAGCGTAAGCCGTAAATAATCAGTAACATTTTTTATTCGCATAACCACATATTAATAATCATAGTTATTAATTAAGTTACTATTAGTTAACCAATATTAATTATTTGTTAAGTCACTAACGTTTAACGCAGGGCCGACTCAACGTTTTTAGGGGCCTAAAGCGAGTTCTAAAATCGGGGCCTTCTTCGTAAAAATAACTACACTCATAACATGATAAATACAATGAGATTAGCTTTTGTTAAAAAAAGACTTTGATTTCAAGCGTTGAAAACTAGAAAAGAGACGATACATCTTATCAACGTGTCATCCCTTAAAAACATAATGAGATTAATTTATAAGCACTAAAAATCAGTCCTACTAGTCTAATAATTATTAACTAATTGTATCATCCTAATTATTAATCCAACCTAACTAGTGTTGCATAAAAGTGTAAATCAAAGCACATTAAATCATGTAAAAGTTCCCTTTCACATTGAACTTGAAATTTTTACTCACAGATTCATAGGTTGAAGTCATTTGTACATACCAACATTAAGTATGAATCATATTTGAATGCATTTGATAACTACTTGATATATAGAATAAACAACCATCATGAAAATGCAATTAGCCAGATTCACACATCTGGAAATTCTCTTCTACATACCAACATTAAACACTAAACTTAAAATGTATTTGATAATTATATCATCAAAAGTAATCGGCCAACATATCAACACACAATATAAGTAAAATACCACCATTAAATTTAAACATACCTGACTTGTAATCGCGGTATGTTGGACCACAAATGTTAGATGTATGGGTCTAGGTTTCTTCCATCATCGTAATTGTCTTTAAACACCCCTTAAAAACACATTGATCACAAAAGTTTCTTTATATATACACACAACAAAATAAAAATAGAAAAACAAGAATGCAGAGAATGAGTTACAATGGATTTATTTCCACTAATGTAACCTTGAGCAGAATATGTTGAGCGGAATAAGAGCTAGTGTCGCTCAAGAAAACCTCAAACTTACCTTTTTTTAATCAAGGTGTAGCCGCTAACTCCTCACGGAGAGTAGACCTACAGGTGGGCCAACCCTGGTTCAATGAAAACTAATGTGTGATCACGACACATGTATGCAATACTTAACGAAACTAACGGAGTTTTGATAATGAATAATTACCGGATGTCGCAAATGTTTTCTTTTTGTTTAAAAAAATTAGTTAAGCCTATGATGGCGACAAGTTGTCAGCAATAGAGAGACTATATAATCATAGGCCAACAAACTCTATAACGATGACATGATGTCATCAAATTAAACCCATGTAAATTTTTTCGCTAATGAGTTTGTTTTAGTGTTGAATGTGATCTTATCACATAAATATAATTTATTTGCAATCTAAGCAAAAGACGTGTCTCAGTGGTAAGAGTAGTCCTACCTATGGAGTTATACACCTTCCACTTCTTTTTACCTCATCGATCCCTTTTACCTTCATCAGCCATGTTATAAGATTTGTTGAAACGACACTTTCTAACGAATCGCCAACGAAAAATATGTCAATGGAAATTAGCTAGACTTTGCGATAAGTTTTTTCCATCGAAAATATTCATAGCAAATTGGCCTCTTTCCAAGTAATGAATTATGAGTTTTCCTTATTTTATTTTATTTTAAGTTTATTTTATTGGGTAATCTTTATAGTTCATTTGAAGAAAAAAAGTTTTTTTAATTTTAAAATATCATGTTTTCTGAAATTCCAATATATCATCGAGTTGTTCTTATTTTTATCTACGTTTAATATAAGTTTCATACAAAATAAAGTTGTGTCAAATATAATATATTTAAATTTATTTTTACCTACATTGAAACACAAAACTAAGTCGGATTAAATATAATATCTTTACAAAACAACATAATGTATTGATAGATTTTGACATATTTACCGTTGCCCACGAAATGCTTATCTACAATTTTTTCCCATATAAGTATTCAAAAATCTATGTCCAGATAAAGATATTATTCAACACCTACACGCATCAAATTAATATATTTTTATGAATAAGATTATTTTACAAAGTGTATTTTTGCTACAAAGTGTGAGAAGACACAATAAGACTAAAAAAGAAAAAAAATTATATCTAACAATCTAAATCGAATTTCAAAAAAGTATTTCGTAGTCTCTATTTATCTCGTCGTCCTATTTCAGAAAAAAAAAATAAAAATAAAAAATAAAAATTCATTGTGTCTTTTTATGACACAATGACGTAATTGTATCTTTAATAATGACACAATGACGTCATTGTGTATTTCATAAATAACACAATGACGTCATTATGTATTTCATAAATGACACAATAGAAAAAGTTATTTTTTTTTAATTTTGTTATTTTTCGTTTATTTTTTTTCTTAGTTAGAACGGATAGGGAATAAAAGCTCGGAATTACTTTTTTGAAATTTGATTTAAACTGTGAGATATAATTCTTTTATAACTTTTTTTGACGTACTCATTGTGTCTTCTCACACTTTGTAGCAAAAATACACTTTGTATTTAAAGCTCTTTGTATTCTTATTTCATTTCTAAACGTATTCGTTGTGCTTATTTTCATACTATATATTCAATTTTCTAAGCACTAATTTAAGTTAAACACTGCTAAAATGGTAGTGATTAAAAAGAAATCAACTTGACAACCCATTATAAATACGATACAATATGAATACAAACAACCCACAAGAGTTGCGTACAATTCTCAGCATGATCATCTTCATTGTGTTCCTCATGTCATTCTTCTACTTGTTATCCTTCTTGCACAACATGTTCAACCATTCCAAACTCTGACCACCACTTCCTCCCGGCCCGACACCTTTGCCTTACATCGGCAGCTTAATCAGCATGCTTCGGAACAAGCCCACGTCTCAATGGATTCATAATATGATGGACCAAATGAACACGAAGATTCTATGCATTCGCCTCGGAAACATCCATGTTATAGCCGTAAGTGATCCAAAGATCGCTCTTGAGTTTCTAAAGGACACAGATAGGATCTTCTCGTCAAGGCCTGATTCCATGTCGACCTATTTGACGAGTGGTGGTTACTTGAACACTGCTCTTGCTCCAATGGGTGATCATTGGAAGATGATGAAAAAAATCTTGTCCAGTGAGATTCTTTCGATGTCTAGGCATAGGTGGCTTCTTAACAAACGAAAGGAAGAAGACGATAATATACTAAGGTATATTATGTTCATATTTATGTTTGTTTATTTTTACTACTGGTAAGTTACACACCTTATAATTCTACTCCAAATCTATATCTTTTAAACACGTTCTCATCACACCTTACTATAACTATGTTTGGTGCCTAGTATTTCTTGTAAAATTAAGAAATCCACGTAAGTATAATTTTACTAGTGTGGACGGATTCTTTGATTTTTTATTTTTATGTTGGTCGCTAGGCAGGCCAACTCTACAATACAAACATGCCCTCAGATCGAGCCCTCAAAATTAAAAAGAAAGAAACTACTTTGGTTTACATTTTAAGTTGAAAATATATGTGATAATACAATCAATATATGTCTTTTTGAAATAAATGAGAAGAGATATAAAAAAATGATTATTGGTTTATGGAGATTGACTTATGAAACTTGTTTAATTGACGTCGACTTACGAATTTGGTTCAACAAAATTCATCGACTACTCATTATTAATGAATATTTTAGCTTCATCAATTCAAAGTATTTTTCGTAATTAATCACCTAATCTAATAACTATTATTGTCTGATCTTGATTTATAGTTAATTCTTTTAATGTATTGTTGCTTTCTATCATAAGTTATTTTCTGCCAAAATATAAACAATTTTTTATGCCATAGGTTTGATGCCTACGTTTTTTTAAATAATATATAGATGAGGGCCGTAAAATTTTATTACGCATTTTAAGCCTCCATATATGTTAAGTTGGCCTTGCACCAGGGGCTTCATGAATGTGAGGATTATTGGATGATTTCTATATCCAGATATGTCCATGTTTTAGGTACATTTGCAACCAGTGCGATACAAATCTTGGGGTCACCAAGGGAATTGTGAATGTGAGGATTATTACACAACAATACTGTTGGATATTTTAGTGTAATTGGGATTAACTTGTGTTGACCAATTCGATCATAATAGACTTCAAACAAGTTAGGAGTTGCGGAGTGCACGCTTGTTTGAATCTATTACGATCCTAGGCGCGTAATCCGTATTTGACGGGGGTTCCAAGGGGGCAGC
>BJCO01836006.1:0-14804 GCA_018326465.1 Flaveria floridana | reverse complement strand
CAAAGTCAATAGTATCAGAGTCTAGCTCTTACAAAGTGGAAGGTGCCATCACCCCCATGAATAATAATAACAATAATAATAATAATAATGTTAGATAATGATAAGATTGTTTCCTTCAACTGTTCAAAGACAGATATCCTTCCTCTTTCCACATGTCACCTTCACATCCACTTTTTCTTTAGCCATCCCATCCCTCCAGAGCTCTTCTTCCTCTGCTCCTGCTCCAACCTCTGCACCCCGTGTGACGCCATCATAGCTTGGAATTGAGCAGACAGGGAGGTCCGGGTAGCGTGCTGCATCAGTGGGTCCTACGTCACTTGCCCGGTGGCTGGATTGGGAGTACCTATCCCCTGCCAGTACGCTAGGGCCGTCGTACATGCTATGCCTCGGACGCATCCAGGGCTCTTCCTGTGGGTGGCGTCGGTGTGGGTCGAACAGCGGTGGTGCGGGTATAGGAGTCCTAACCGGTGGTGGAGGAGGACGCATCCTAAATGAGACCGAGGGTCCAATTCTAGGACGCATCCTAATGGGCATCAGTCCTAACCGGGTTTGACAATTTTAAAAGCTTGTTTGACCAAACTTTCTACTTTATAAGTTATTTTATCATTTACCCTACTAGAATAACATGATTTTTATAATTTCTAACCTTATACCCATTTTTCTTAGATTTTCCTCAAAAACGTCTCTCGGTTAGCACCCGTTTTCACTTAAAAATCCATTTAAATTACCTTTTGAACACCAAAAATTCCCATTGACTCCAGAACACTTTATTAATCCCTAATGAACCTGTAATTCTCTTTAAAAAGTTTATAGCCCAATTTTTCTTGTTTTAAAGTAATTTTAACATGTTTTCGGGTCCCGAAAGTGACAAAAATAGGTCTAAACACAACATGTTCTTTATTCCAGAGATTAAAGATTAATAATACTATTGATATTCATCAAAACCTATTGAAGTAACATTTCCAAATCTTGGCCTAGTTGTTCTACACATCCATAGACTTTAAAATATATAGAAAGTGTTATAATCGACCATTACACATGTGTAAATCATTGTAACTTGAGTTTAACCATTACCACAACTTGGTCTAACTTAAAAATAAGATTATTGGGGTGTTTAAAAGTCATTTTTGAGAAGGTTATGAACCTTGTTTGAGAGGGTTTTCAAGAAAGTGTTTAAGGTGTGTTGTAACTTGTAGAAAGAGGGGTTTTTCATGGTGTTCTTGTCCTAATACCTTCCATTCATGGTGTACAACCATGTGTGACATTCAAAACAGATTATTAGGAGTTTAATGATCCATTATAAAGCAGGTTACAATGTTAGTTTTCAAAGCTTACAAGATGCACAAGTTAGATGGTGAGAATCACCCAAAAAGAGGGTTTTCTAGGTGTAACTCTTGTTACACCTATAGATTGATATGTTATACTTGTAGGATACCTTCAAGAACGTGGAAAGCTCTCCAGGAACAAGTTAGTAGCAGCAAAATTCTGTTAGAACAAGATATGGTAAGGTTTTTGAGTGAAAAATGAAGACAAACTTGAGAAATTACCAAAACCGACATATGGAGCTTACACTTGATGTAACTCATGGTTTGGAAGGTCTGGATGGTCGTGAATGGATGGAATCTCCTTGAACTTGACTGTAGAACCTCGAACAAAAGCGGGAACCACAGGTCTTGCACGTTTCAAGCTTCAAAACTTCACCAAATGGTCACCCTACTTGCGGTTGAAGCTTGGCCGATGGGTGAATGCTTGTTGGTCGCGATTTTAAGGCTGAAATGGAGCTTGGAAATGAGAGAATTGTGTGTGTTTCTTCAGCTGAGTTCGAGAGAGAGAGAGGAGAGGAGCAGGATGGGAGTGTCTTGCAAGAATGAGGAATGCATGTAAGGAGAATGGTGAATTAGGAAAAGTGGAGTGTAGTGGTGGACAAGGGAGTCCATTGGTGGACATGGGGCAGCCGATTTTGGCATTTTGTGGGGTTTTTCTTTTTAGTTTTCAATTAAAAATAGTATTAGGTGGTATTTGTTTTGTAGTATTATGTAGAATATAAGATGGTAATGTTTAGTTAGTTGGTAATTGTTGTGCATGGATATGCATGTTCTAGCCGTGGGTTTTAGTGTGTGCATGCACTCATTCTTAATTGTTCCACTAATACTTTGAAATTCCTACTTAGGGTGACTAATTAATATTCCCGGCACTAATTTTCTAAAAGACAAGACTTAAAATAACTAAATTCACAAAAATCACATAGAATCATAAAAATGGATCAAATAACAAATGGTGATTCTAACATTGTTGATATAATTAAATTGTTTCTATTATTAGTACTCATAAGATGGGGAAATGATGCAATTAAATTAGTGTTTAGAATAGTGACCTTGGGACCGGTTGTCACACCTCCATAACAGAAGGACCATATATTCCTGTAAGCTTGGGTCAGACTACAACACACAAAAACCAGTTAGTTTAAAGAACGTAGCTGGTGATGAACTGAAGAAGGTGAAGACAGACATGAAAGCATATAGTATTTTGACAATGACATTGCCATTTGAAATCTAAACACAGGTTGAGAATTTCAAAACAACGAATGAACTATGGAATGTTCTTCACACAATGTGTGAAGGAAGTGATAAAATTAGGGAAATCAAGAAAGAAAAATTAGGGACCCAATATGAAACTTTCCATCATGTTCAGGGAGAATCTATTCCCCAATAACTTCACAGATTTGTACAACTAGTAAATGAGATGATTGTTTATGGTCTAAAATATGACTCTGTTGAAATCAAAAAAAAGTTGTTGCATACACTGCCTGAGAGTTCGACTCAGTCAGTGTCTCTAATAAAAGCAACATTGGATCTGGGAACACTGTCATTAGATTCTCTACTTGCTAAAGTAGAGGCACTAGAACTAGATGAAAAATCCAGAAATAACAACATAATCAGACATGTGGAAGCATACAAGTTTGAAGAACTGTAACACATAGACAATGCTTTTCTAACAAGCACTGGTGAAGTTGAAGAGGAAGAATTCCTAGATACAAGTGAGACATCATTTTTTTCTACACCAGAGTCATCCAATAACAAAGAAAAGTCTAAGAAGACTAGAGTTCATGCTTCTCATGAAACAAATCCTCAAAGCAAACATAATCAATATCATAATGCTTCAAGTTCAAGCAAACAACAACAGACAAGATTATAAAACATACACAAGTTTGATAAACAAATGGATGCTCTCACTATCATTCTTCAAAGTGAAGAGCAAAAGGCAGCTTATGCAGCCTTTTCAACAAGTTTTGAGGCTTATCTTGGTGCCAACCTCACACCATCTCAAATCATTCAACAAGACTTGGATGAACTACCTCCAGACATGGTTGAAGAGATGGATCTACAGTGGTCTATGGCTATGATTGCATATAGATCGAAGAGATTTCTACAAAGGAATAGAGGGTTAAGCATGGATAAGAAAACCAAGATTGGTTTTGACAAAACCAAGGTGAGATGCTACAATTGTCAACTTTATGGTCACTTTTCAAGAGAATGCCAACAACCTAGAGTTGACAGACACATCAACCAAACACAAGATTCAAGTAGCTATCAAACAAACAGACAAATCCCACCACCAATCAGTATCCCTGCTGCACCAACTCCACCACAAATCACATAATACAGTCCAAGTCAACAATCTAAATCATGGCAGATATTGAAGATAAAATTTCAGAAATCCCGAAAAAGGTAAAGGATAACCTATGCACTCAAGCTTGCATAGATAAAGTCAATAGATACAGAGAACATGTAGACAAACATTCAAAGAAAGTAATTAAAACAAACATTTTAAATGAAAGTATTAAATCAGAACAAAAACAATATGGCATCAAATACTTTCATTACAAAATGATTTGGACAAATTGATGTCTGAAAAGTTAACACTTGCAGCTCAAGTTGAGCAACTCTCTGTATCCTTGTCTGAATCTAAAACAGTCCAGGCTGAAACAGAAGTGAAACTTCAGAAGTTCCAGGTAAGCAACAAGAAGTTTGAAGAACTTCTTGCTTAACAAATGGCTTTTAAAGACCCTTCAGGTTTGGGATATAACAAAGTTAATCCACCATATAATGATAATTATTTTCCTTTACCTGATTTAATGACAAACAAACAGGGTGATTCACTTGACCCACATGACAGAACAGATGATTCAAAACCATCATCATCAACATCATCAAAGTCATCTTTAAATGATAGAACACCTTTGATAAAGTTTGTTAAAGGTCATGCTTTACCACAAACCAACTTAACAGATTTTTATCAAGGAGAAAACAATGAATTTGATGAACAGGCTTCTGATGAAGATGATGTTGACTTATTGAATGATGAGTCCATTCAACCAATTACTAAAACTCACAAAGTTTCAAGTGTGGTTGAAGTTCTAACAAATCAAACAAAACAGACTCAAGGATTTGACATCTGCTCTCGTGGAAAGAATATTGAATCTTCCACTGCTTTTCTTAAACAAAGTAACAATGGAAAAGGAAAATCTCCTATTCCTAAAAAACAATCAACTGTGACTTTTAATATTCCTCTCAAATCAGTCTTAAAATCAAAAGTTGCAAACAAACAAAACAATTCTAATTTACCATATTGTCAATGGTGTGATCAATACACTCACAGCACTGAAAAGTGCAAATATGGTAAATATTGCAAATACTGTCACATGAATAATCATAGTACTGAAAGTTTTTATTTTCATAACTATTGTTCTATCCGTAAAAGGAACAATCACAGTACTGATACTTGTTTTTTCAATAAGAAAAACAAAAAGCAAAAGACACAGTCTCAAGTTGTAAAAACTAATGAGAAACAAACAGTTCGTACTAAAAGGAACAAGGTAGGAGTTCCATGACAAACTCCTCATCAAAAGGTTGTTCTAAACAATGACAAAATATTTTATGACACCTTTACACAAACACCAAGGAGACATAAGTCTCAAACCAGACAAACATCAGAAATTGGTTCTAGTGGGAGAAGAGCTCAAAGTACTTCTCCTGACAGAGCTAAAATCAATCAAAGGAAATCTAGTGTACCTAGAATTTCTAAACCACTAGAAAATGCAATCTTAGAAGAAATTTGCATCGTGGGAAAAGACGGATAACCCAAGACCATCATGGCATGGGTTGCACCATCTAACTGATTTCTTGTGTTTCCTCAGGGACATCAAAAAAGGCCTAACAACCTCTGGTATGTTGACAGTGGATGCTCCCAACATATGACAGGAAATTGTTCCCTCTTTCGGAATTTTAAGAGCAAACATGGAGGCAATGTAGCCTTTGGAGGAGACAAGACAGGTGGAAAAACAACTGGAGAAGGAACAGTACCTAATGGATTGATCAGCTTTGAAAAAGTCAACTACTGCTCCAACCTTTAGTTTAATCTTCTTAGTTGTCCTAAATCTCTGATAAGGGATACACTACCTTATTTGACTCTAACAACTGCTACATCCTCAAGACAAGTTTCCAAATACTAGAAGATTCTATCCTTTTGAAAACTCCCCGTCATAACAACACATACATTATTGATATGAAAACTATTTCTACAACCACTCTTGAGACATGTTTATTATCAAAAGCATCAGAAGATGTTTCCCAATTATGACACAGACGACTGGACACTCTAATTATAACAAAATGAATCAATTAGTAAAATGTGCCTTAGTAATAGGTTTACCACAAAAAGAATTATTCTGTACAGACCACTGCACTGCATGTCTGAAAGGCAAACAACATATAGTGTCTCATAACTCTAAACTGGTAAACTCTAATAACACACCACTCAAATTGCTTCACATGGACCTTTTTGGCCCAACAAACATCCTAAGCATAGGAAAGAAGCAATATTGTCTTGTCATAGTTGATGATTACTCTAGATTTTCTTGGGTTTTCTTATTACTAAACAAGTCAGAAACATCAGACATACTCAAGACATTTATCACTAAGATTGAGAGTCAATTGGATCTTAAAGTTAAATCTTTAAGATATGATAATGGTACTAAATTTAAGAATGACACTATCTTTTCTTTTTGTGCAGACAATGGTATAAGTCATCAGTTCAGTGTAGCAAGAACTCCTTAGCAAAATGGAGTAGCTGAAAGGAGAAACAGAACATTGATAGAAGTAGCAAGATCAACGCTTGCAGACTCTATGTTGCCCATATCTTTTTTGGCTGAAGCTATCAACACAACTTGTTACATACAAAATTGAACATTAATAATCAAGGAACATACAAAAACTCCATATGAATTAATGTTTAAATGAAACCATTCATTGGATTTCTTAAAGCCTTTGGATGTTCAGTTTCAATATTAAACACAAGAGAATAATTATCCAAATTTGCTCCAAAAGCAGATGACGGATTCTTTGTTGGATACTCTGGAAGCTCAAAAGCATACAGAGTATACAATCCAAGACTAAGCATTGTGGAAGAAACTACTGAGTCATTTTTAATGAACGCTCTTTCATAAAGAAAGTCATTGGATCTGACTGGTTGTTTGACATTGATTCATTAACAAAGTCATTTAACACATCTTATTTTGATGTTTCAGGTACCAAAGAAGACATTAAATATCCAATGGTCCCTCCTTCAACAACCATTGATGTTCCTCTAACTGCTGATCCTCCAAGGAGAACAACAACATCTCCTTCAAGCACAACAGTTACACCTTCTCCAGAACAAACAAAAACATCCAATGAAACAACCACATCCACACCATCTTCATCAACACATGTGACAACTCAACTACGCAATCACCCAACATCAAACCAACCACACATAGTTGAAGAAGATGATGACTATCATTCCTTACCAGACACACATCAAGAAGATGAAATCTTAGATTTCTTTCATGACTCCCTCCAAACTTTCAATGAACCTACACAGCCAGAATGTCCCACAACCACAAATACCCTTGCCCAACCCACCACACCAGAACAAACATTCAACAATCTTGATTCAACAATTCCTGATGATCAGATTGAAACAACAAGAATACACAAATATCACCCGTTAGAAAACATCATAGGTGACCTTAATACCCGACTGACAAGGAGTTAATCAGACACAACAAACATTTGCTTGTATTCCTATTTCTTATCCCTAACTGTACCCAAAAACATTACTGAACCACTTAAAGACAACAGTTGGATAGAAGTAATGTAGGAGGAACTACAGTAGTTCAGAAAGTAAGAGGTATGGACACTGGTTGATCTACCTGAAGGACAATATGCCATAGGCACAAGATGGCTCTTCAGAGACAAAGCAGATTACAGAGGGATTTTTATTAGGAACAAAGCAAGGCTTATTGCTCAAGGTTATACTCAAGAGGAAGGCATTGATTATGATGACGTCTTTGCTCAAGTAGCTAGACTTGAAGCCATCCGAGTGTTCCTTGCATATGCCTCTTCCAAAAACTTCACTGTTTTTCAAATGGATGTAAAATGTGCATTCCTTTATGGAAAGGTAGATGAAGAGGTATATGTTGCACAACCATCAGGGTTTGAAGATCCAAAATTCCATCATAGAGTCTACAAACTAGATAAGGCTCTATATGGTCTTCATCAAGAACCTAGGAAGTGGTATGAAAGTTTATCTAAGTTTCTACTATAGAATGGTATACCTGAGGGAAAATAGACTAGACATTGTTCTTAAAGAAGAAAGAACAAGACTTGTTAGTTGTTCAAGTCTATGTGGATGATATCATCTTTAGATCCACAAACACACAACTTTGCAGAGAATTTGAATCTCTTATGCAATCAAATTTTCAGATGAGTTCAATGGGAGAGCTTACCTTTTTTCTTGGACTACAAGTTCATCAATCACATGATGGAATTTTTATCAACCAAGACAAGTATGTAAATCAGATTCTCAAGAAATATAACATAGCAGATTGCACATCAAGCAAAACACCATTTGCAACTGGACTGACGTTTGGCCCAGATCTAGAAGGAACATTAGTTGATCAGAAACTTTATAGATCAATGATAGGTTCTATGATGTACCTTGTAGCAAGTAGACAAGATATCATGTATGCAGTATGCATGTGTGCTAGATATCAGGCAGATCCAAAAGAATCACATATTAATGCTGTAAAGAGAATCTTTAGAAACTTGAAAGGCAAACCAACACTTGGTTTGTGGTATCCTAAAGATGTAGACTTCTCTTTATATGCATACACAGATAGTGATTATGGTGGATGCAATAACAACAGAAAATCCACTACTAGAGGATGTCAGTTTCTTGGATCAAGATTGATCTCCTGGCAGTGCAAGAAACAGAAAAATGTCTCTGTGTCAACAGCTGAAGCAGAATACATAGCTGCTTCTGCATGCTGTTCTCAAGTTTTATGGATACAAAACCAAATGGTTGACTATGGATTTAATTTTCTTAAAACAACCATACACATTGACAATTCTGCAGCAATGCTTATAACAGACAATCCGGTTCAACATTCAAAAACCAAACACATAGAGATCAGATATCATTTTCTGAGAGATTGCTTAGCAAAGGGTCTGATCCAGTTGATCAAAGTTCATACATACAATCAATTGGCTGATCTTTTTACAAAATCATTTGATTTAACTAGATTTGAATTTCTAGTTCAGTCACTTGGTATGATCAACTATGACATAACAAATTAATGTTTTCAAACATTAAAACCAAACAGTCTTGATTTTGTCAAAGTCCAAAACAATTTCCTACTTCTATCTTTTTCAAAATCAAGATAACAGGCAACCTAATCATTTATAACATTGAATCATACACACACTTCATGAGAAACGATAGTACACTAGCATAGCTCTTCACTTGAGTCTTTTTCCACCAATAAAGACTGATGATACCTTGTTTGATATGTGGATAGGCTCAGTATGGGACACCTAACATCAGATAAAATAGTGAAGAACTAAATTCTCAATATTGTGTGGTCAACAACACAACTTGGTTTATAGTAAGTTTTGATTTCTTTAACATAGATAGCTTGAAATTTAACTTCAACACACCAAGTGAAACAGATTATAAATTGCTCAATTTAAGTGTCTCCTCTATTATGATCCTAAGATACCTTATTAGTAACTCAACTCAAATGCCATAACTCCCTTCAGGTTTAAAGGTGCAAAATCATAGACCTGGAGTACACCAAGACATTCTTTGTTCTGCTGAGCACAGACATGAATGTTCTTAATCTTGATCTATAAAAGATTCCTAATGAGGAACACATCCTATAAGGATGATCAATCAATAAAGTCTTTATGACTAGCTTCCAAAGTGAAGCGCAAAAGAATCCTAAAATGGAACACCCAATAAACAAGAACGTGATTGAGCATTTATCATCCTAAGTATCTAGGACTTAAGTATTGAAATTACTTTCTAGCTTATCTTGAGGAGAATCATACATATCATACAATCAGATGTGGGGAACACACAACTCATATCAAACAACTCACAACATGATAATCACTCACTTTTTAAACCAATCATTAATACCTTGCTTGAGTTTAAGTGGATCAATATATCTACAATCAACATTGTACTTGTCTATGTCTATTCTTCTATACAAAAAAACAACTTAGTGAAGAACTATGGACTAGTATGATCTTATGGTATGTGCACATGATTCATGTGGTTTATGAGTAAACAAGCATTTTGAGTGAAAGAAGGATAAAATTCTTAATACATCAAAAGGAAATCACTCTTCAACGCACATTTGGACTTTGATAATTTCAACTCAAACATATATAAATTTTTGTCCAATTTTTTATAAAAATGCAAAAATTTAGGGGGAGAAATTGAATATTGACATTATCAAAGGCAGCAAAATTGCGCCTTAACATTCAAATTTGAAATATAAACAAAGCCAAGTCAAGCCAACACCCAAACAGAGCAGGTTGACACACATACATATGCACAATATTGCTTGTGAGTGATATTTTAATCATCCATACATTGAACTTTTAAAATTCAATATTTTAACATACATTTTAAAGATGTTTTGAAATTTTCACAACTGTTCATACAGCGGACGAGTAAAATTTCATCCGCTGTGAACAAATTTTGCTTATAACAGTGACAACTGTACATAAGGCGGATAACCAAAATTGTTCATCCGCTAAAGGTACAGTACCATACAAAATTACAAGTGTTTACAGCGCATGAACAATATAACTCATCCGCTGTGAGCATATTAAACAAGTGTTTATAGCGCATGAACATTTTTCATCCGCTGTGAATTTATCAAAAACATACAAGGGTCTACAGCATATGAACATGTGTTCATCCGCTATGAACATATGAAGCAAAGAACTCAAGTGTCTACAGCGCATGAACAAAATTGTTCATCCGCTGTGGAAACAGTAAAAAAATCAAGTAATACACAGCGCATGAACAAAATGTTCATCCGCTGTGTGAATAGTAATACTAAGTGTCCAAAGCACATGAGTAAATTTTGTTCATCTGTTTATGAACAGTACATACACAAAAGGGTCCAAAACGTACAACAAAAACTGTACAGCGGACACTGTGTCCACAGCGGACACTGTACTCACAACGGATGAACAAGTCAATTTAAACTTTTACACTGCGGACACATTTTGTATACACAGCGGATACACAATTTGTCCGTAGTATATATAGTTCACACTTGTAATTTATCAATTCACCACGAGTGAAAGTGAGAAAATCAGTAAAATTTCAAAACCTTCGATAAACCCTTAAACCCGTGTTCATCAAAACCATAATTCTGAATGATATATCGACTGATTCACAATCGATTAGGTATAACAATGTGGTTATTAACATCAATCATTCATTAAAACATCATGTTATGAGATTCTAATTCAAACATTCTTTGACCTAAGTCAAAATTGAACTGAAATCTTGAACGTGAATCATTTGATATTTTAAAACATAATCAGATACTGAATTTGGGGTAAATGACCATAGTAGACTATGTTTGAAATGGTTATTTGTTGAAATTTGATTAAATGTTCATTGGGTTCATGCTCAAACAGGATGTTCATGCCCAAAATCAAACAAAAACTGAGTTTTGATCTTTGAAAATGTTGAAAGTTGCTTAAAATGTATTATAACTTAGTAAACATGTTCAAAATGATACAACAAACATGAAAATTAAGTTGATTTGGCATAGCATTAAACATACAACATTAAATACATATGCATTGAATGTGCATTAAATGGTCAAGTTTGAATTTGGATAGTCAAACTAAAATTTGCAATTGAATTGATATGAGATCAGATTGTAGTATGGAATGTCTAAATCAACTTGTTGATGATAAATTAATACAATTTCATACAATTTGGATACAATCAAGTTGAAACAGTCAAGAATTTCATGAATTAAAATTGACAAATAATTGACTCTTAAAGGTCAAAATGGCTAAATTGCAAAATTGCAAAGATCATACACACATAAGTGGTTAAACATATATTCCATCATCTCATAACATATACCATGATCATCATTTCATCATTACACTTTATTTGCATACTCAATACTAACACTTAATCTTTTTACTGTAGATATGGCTGATTTAGTGTTTCTAAGAGATCACAACATATGTGCATTTCTTGATCCTGACTGTCCTAGGTCAGTGGACTACAGACACCTGATTCAAGCAATTAGACAGACAAGACTTGTGCATGCAATGACTTTTAGATTAGACATATATGAAGATCACATTGTCCAGTTTTGTACCAATGCACACCTTGGTGAGATTGATGATCAGCAAGTAGTTATCTCTAAAGAAGTTATTAGAAGGGTGTTGCAATTGGGTGAAAAAGATGCTCTAGGGCCAGTTGAGTTTAATGAACACTATGTGCTACATGTGTTCAAGCAAATAGGCTATACTGGAACCATAGAAAGAAAGCAGATCAAGAAGTCACTCATGAGTGCACAGTTCAGGTTCTTAATGCCCATATATTAGAAAACCATGACTAACAGAAAGACAGGATGGGATGTAACATCCCTAAGGGCATCATGTGCATTAGCAAGCACTGTAGCAAGAAGGCCATTTAACTTTGCTACTCGAATTCTCAATGGCATTGTCTATAACATCATAGAAGTGAGAAACAGATTTTTGATGTTTTCAAGATTTCTGCAGATGATCATAGATGATTTATTGCCCAACATCCCAAGAGAAGGAGCCATTTTACAGCCTGTTCACCTCAATGAGTATGTGTTCAATAGGATACGATCTAACATATACCAAGGGGATGAGGTGCCTATGCCTACTTATATGATTGACCATGACATCCCTGTTCCTGAGGAATTTCTTAAAATTCAAGGACAAGAGGAACCATTATTGTTATTCCAATAAGCCAATCAACCAGCCCCTATCAATCAACTAGCCCCTATCAATCAACTAGCCCCTATCATTCAACCACAACCAATCATACAACCTGAACCCATGATTCAACAAGAACCAATCATACTACCTGAATCAGTGATTCAACAACAACCAGACATGCCTGAACCCATTTTAGAACAAGCACTTTTCATCCAAGCCCAAGACATATAACCAGAACAACCAATATCACCACAACAACCATTTAGTCCACAACTATATAGCCTACAACCATCAAGCCCACAGCCATTCAGTCCTCAATCATTCACTCCTCAACAAATACACTTTCCTTCTCCATCACATAGCCAAAATATCTCAGATCAGCAAACTTTATCATCCCTTTTGAGGAATATAGATTCAGCACTTTCTCAACAAACAGAAGAGCATGAAGATGTTGGAACTTCAGTTCACGAGCCTGAACCTGAACAAGCTGCCACTGCTACTGAGTTTGTTGAACAAAGCAGTGAGATGCTCAGAAAAAAAGATATTCTTGGGTTTGTTGGACTCAATATCAAAGTTTTTTAACCATTTAAACATGAAAACGCAGTGGAATCAAACCTTAATATCATGTTTTATAATCTGAAAATTAAGGTATATTTTGTATCATTAACAAACCCAATATCATAGGAACAAAAATATATGAATGAACTAGCTATCAAGATGAAACAACAACCAAAATAACATCCATGAAACTACCTTTCAGGGACTGCTCAAAACCGTGAGATATGAGGGAGATGATGACGTTCTTGAATGACCAAAACACCAAGGATAGGTGTCCTCAAGCTTCCATACCCTCAAGCTTCAAGCAAGCACTTGTGTTGCTAGGATTTGAACATCAAAGAACCAAAGAAAAGCTGCTAAAACCCTTTCTCCAGCCGAGAATACTTCAAGAAAAAGAGAGAGTTTTCTTTTGGTTCTTTTGCATGTATGAGAGAGAGAGATAGAGTGTTGGACTAGTAAATGAATTGTATTTTCAAGGTAAGCAAAAGGGACCAACCACACCAAGGGGGGCGGGGTGGCGGCCGAGAGTTTGGGTTCAAAATGGGTTTCCCACCCAAACTTAATCACCCAATATAATTTTTAACTAGTCACTAATTGAGTTGTATAATTAACCTTTTAATTGTATAACTCATTCACTCCTTTTATTATTTGATGTTATCTAACTAACTTAAATGACATTACAAATAATATTCTTGAACAAAATATCCTTATAAGTTGTTCAATCTCATATGCCATTTATTAGAAAACCCATTCTCTAAATTGGTGTAATTATTTAATTGCATGATCATATCATCAATTAAATATATTAAGTGGTGTTTGCTAAGCTTGTTATTAGGTATGATCCGACTTGGATCATAACGTACTAACCACATCAAGGTTCTATGTGTCTTGGGCATAAAGGATCCAATAATCTCCCACTTGCACAAGATTCATAGAAGATTGATGCAAGCAGTAAATACCGCCTAACAACGGTTTACTACCCTTAATACGCATGACTAAAAGCAATTCAATAACATCATCTCCTTCAAGTATCCAACTTCAAATGATTTAGGTGAATCAATCATTTATCCTTTTGTTACAGATGTCATGTTAAATCCAAGGACACAGAATGATCATTCCTTGTTTGTTTAACTTAATCAGGCCTTAGACATCTTGCTCTCAACGAATAAGAGGAACAAATTTGTTAGGACCATGTACGTACGGAGTACTAACCGATTCAATGTGAAACCAGATCAAATAGTGCGGAATCCTATTTGATTGGCGATCCAATCAGGGAGAACGTTAATCCGATCAAAAATTACAATTAGAATACGTTAAGAATTGATAAGAAGTGATCAGAAACGTTCTATGAAGTTGGAAGGGACTCTCTGGACGAAGAGGGACGGCTAGGGTTAAGAATTCTCGAAGTGTTTTTTTTCACAAATTAAGTGGTATTTATAGGTTACAGTTTTCATTAGTACGACTAAGCCATGCGTATGGCTCAGTCGTGGGACTGAGTCGTACGATTGATTCATTCATATGACTGAGTCAGTCTTATGACTCAATCGTGCGTTTGGCTCAATTACCTGGTTCAGTCGTGCGATTGGCCCATTTGCATGGTCCAATCGTGCGACTGAATCATGAGACTTAGTTAAACATATTCCTGAACCTTTAATGATACAGAACTATGTCTAACAACTATAAACCTATATAACATGTTCACATAAGCATGTAATAATCAATCATATGAATAGATATAACATTCAATAACCAATAAACATTTAACGAAGAGTTTTCATTACATATATCAAACATTACATCAGTTTAACAAAATGAAAGTCAATTACATTTAAGCTCACTAGAACTAGAACTAGGGACATATGTACCAACAAACTCCCCCTTGGACCTAGTTCTATTTATTCTTTG
>BJCO01835998.1:0-12869 GCA_018326465.1 Flaveria floridana | reverse complement strand
TTATGTCAAGTATAGTAAGTCCCTAATTACAGTGGCTAGTTGTGATTAGCCACTTACTTTACTCTTCATACCCCAAGCATTACCTGTCCTGACTACATCAGTATTTAAATCTATAAACAACACATAACCACATACCATGCGCAGAAAACACCGGTTAATATTTAGAAAATACCTGATGGCACGCAGCTACTCAGACTGGCATCCCTTCCCTTTCCGTCCCATTTTCAGTTTAAGTTTAGGTTTATTTTGAAAATTTACCCGTTTCACTTAAACATTGGCTCTGATACCAACTTGTAAGGCCCCGTTCCCGGGACGCCTACAGCTGGTCGATCATCGCACATAAAACATACATTCTCATTTATCTTAAGTAAACATTGCAGCGAAAACATTCAAAAATGACATTTCATTTCTATATAAATGCTTTTGCAAGTTAATACAACATTCATTACAAAACATCATTTGTTCGCATTACAATGCAAAAACATTATTCAAAAGAATGCAATCCAAAAATAGCTGAGTAGCAGCCCCGTGCCATCCTCAGCAACGTTACCTGCCAACTGGAAACACATATAAAAGTCAGCGTTGCTAAGTGAGTTATAGTTTTATAATAAAACATACTTTTCTTTTGTTAAAACCGTTCTTTACTTTCATGCGTTCACACATCATACGTACACATAGATAATATTATTATTATCTTCATCATTCGTTCACTAACTTTCGTTCATTTAACGTACGTCATTACCATTCACCTTCATTACTTTCATCCACATTCAGTCATAAATTTTTACTTTCATTCGTACGTTCATTATTTTCGATGACATGTACAATACCCCGAACATTGTGCATGAAGCTGGTTACTGGGCCTGAGGTCTTTCATAGACCTCAAACATTGTGCACAAAGCTGACTCTAGTACCTAGGGCAAGTACATTCACCACTTATCTTTTCTCTTTCATTCCGGATCAATGCCATGTGCTATATCCCGAACATTATGCACGGAGCTGGTTACTGGGCCTGAGGTCTTTCATAGACCTTGAACATTGTACGCGAATCTGACTCCAGTACCTAGGGAAAGCGGCAAGGATCCCCTACATATGGTCAATCACATGGATTGGACCCCAGTGTGCATCCTTATGGGGTAGCTAACCCGTACACAGTTGAGCTAACACCCTTCATTGGGTATGAACCTCCATACATTTGCTTGCAAGCATTTCTTACATTCATTCGTTCATTAATGCATGCATTCATTCATCATGTTTCTCTTTCATTAACTTCCACTTTACATTACATAATACTTGCATTCCGTTTATTAACATAACACGTAAAGCCACAGGAAAGATAAACATACGTCATAATAAGGAACATCAACATACACAGTAGCATCATCATACAGGGCATCATCATACATACATAACATACATCATGCATAAACATGCAACATAATCATGCCCAACATACCCTCTAAGACCCCAACAGTCATCTTACTTGAACTTACGGGAACTTCCACGTCAAAACTTGCATCAGCACTTTCCCCCGAAAGTCAGAAATTAAACTACGCTTTTCCTCGGGTACACCAGCCCTATTTAGGCGTATGGGCACCCTTCAATCACATGGCCTCCATGCAACTGAGCATCATGCGAATCGACCAATGCGGATGAACACCCCAATCGTGCGAATGGACCTCATGCGATTGAACACCAATACGGATGAGCACATATGCGACTGGGCCCTCAGTCGCATGACTCCCCATGCGACTGACCCCCTAATCATGCGAATGGACCTCAATCGCTCCCTATTCGGCCGTATGGACTCAAGTCGGTCGCCTAGCCCTAACTAATGCAGAATGTAGTTCATCTCGAACCCAATCTGCCATTTTCGACCTCCAAGCTCATCCGAACCGATTCTAAGCCCAAATCAACCATCCTAAACCTTAGGAATGCATACCACAACACCATTCAAGCACACACAAGTCCGAAAACAAACTCCAATCGCATCACACGCAAACACATACAAATGGGTCAAACACACACACACATAAAATGGGTTTTACTATGTGTTCCAGCCCCAAATCAGTTGATAACATGTAAAAGAGGGGTCCTAGAACTCACACAAACAACATCAAGAAGTAGAGCTTCGATTTGACCCGCTACACGACAATTTTCGCGCTCGAATCCACCCGAACTACCCTTTTCTCCCTTTTCTCCTTCTATTCTCTCTTTGGCTGAATTTTCACAAGCGTGGGGAGGGTGTGGGCTGGCCTCCCCTCTTAATTCCCCACTCTTCCAAACTTTCTCCCGTTTTGGCAAGTTTGGTCCCCCGACTTTGGACTTTATTTCTTTTTCTTCTTTCGTCGGCTTCAAGGAAAATTTCCGGGCGTTACAAGGATATATCAGTTATACCTAATGACCCGGGAGCTTGGTCAACATCTAGTGCCATTGTGCCAGTAATATGGTCGTCCCTTTTTGGCTGCTCAGGGGAGTGTTGGGACTCACCCAGAGGGCTTGAGGTTTGGGCAATAGGCTCATTAGGTTGAGACTGAGGAGGCTCAACACTGATATTATGGTCAATTGTGGAGGATGGTCGGACCCCTGCTTGAGTGGGAGCCCTGTGTTCCACTTTAGCCTTTTTGCCTTGAACCAAAGGGACTTGTTTAATCAGAGTAGATTGATCAAGGGTTCGTTTGGGGCATCTTTGGTAAGTGATTTTTATAGAGTGGAAGGAAGTTATGGCTATGAAGTGGTGGTGTCTTGTGTGGGTTCATCGCCTGCTAGGCCTACAGGGATGTCACCAGGAGCCATAGGCTCAAGCATACATAGAAGTAGTTGAGTGAACCTTCCAGTGAAGTTGGTGGATACCTTCTTTAGCATTTTGGAGATACACAGCCTCATTTGAGGAAGTACTAGAATATTTGCATATTCTAGTTTGTCCTGGTCCAGCTCACAGTTGATTATGTGCTGAATAGATCGGGGATACATATAAAATGTTTCCTGATGAGATTTCCTCTCAAGTTATTCAGCATAAATCTAGAGTAGTTGAACCTTAGGCCTTTTACCTACCCATGAACGAGGTAGCCCAGATCATAAGGAATTTGATCCCAATCCCCGGTTTTGTTTGACAAGCTGTGTAGTAAGATGTGGAGCAAGTACATCCAGTTGTAAGAGAAGCTGAATTTGTAAATTGTAGACTTGCTCACATCTCCTCCGTACCCTATATGGGCGTAAGTGTCTTCTAAATATGGTTTGGGAAATTCAGTGCGGGCTCCTGCGTTATGGAGTTCCATATGTTCTCTTATGGTGGTTTCACTTAAAATGATTTCTTGTCCACAGACTCTAGACCTGATAACCCTTTCATTATTGAGTATTTCATTTTGACCATTGGCCCAAAAGTCAGCCATATGGTTCCAATAAATAGTGGGGTTAACCGTTAGAGCGGGAAGATATGCACATTGGGTGAGGAATTGGATGATTGGTGCAAAATTGACATCCTTTGAAGAGTCAAGGATGGCGAATTGATGGTGTTGAGGATTTAGATCCATTGTTCGAAGGTGCTATTTGAAGGAGGGAATTTGAAATTTGAAGGAGATACTGGAAATGGGTATCTAGGGCTTTTACAATGGTAAAGATAGTAGAAAAGAAGGTCGAAAGCTTTTATATGTGGGGTGAAAGATCAAACCGATAATATGATGTCACACTATGCGGTTTGATTGGACAGGGGCGGGAAAGATAAGTCATTAAAAATATTCTGACAATATTTTTTGTTACACAGTAAGGTTTTCTTCCAAAAGTAAAATTGCTTCTGAGAGAACATTAGAGTTTCTCTTTCCTGATTGTCTTCCGAAGCCACTTTATCTTCCAAAGCAAATTATGTCTTGAAGACTAATTTGCTTCCTAGTGTAAATTATTCTTCTAAAAGAAGAAGTTAGTAACCTTCGGAAGGAAACTAGATCTATGATCAAATGATCTTCCGAGGCTAAAAACTCTTCGAAACAGAATAGTTGTGTAGGGAAATTTGCCTTCGGAAGAAAAATAAAGTTTTCTTCTAAGGGTAAATTTCTCTTCGGAAGAATTTATACTTGGACAATTTCCAGAAAACCTTTTGTAATAGGGTTTAGATTGTAAATAGACAACTTAGACATAACATATTTTCAAAAAAAATTCAAAAGAGATTTACTAATCAATGTTGATCATCCCAATAGCCATAATTAAATACTTAAATCTTTGTTCATCAAAGGCTTTGGTGAACAAATCAACATATTGTTCATTTGAATCAACTTTGACTAGTTTGATCAAGTTTTTCTCAATTATATCTCGAATGAAATGATACCTGATGTTAATATGCTTTGTCTTGGAATGCTTTACTGATTTTTTTGTGATAGAAATAGCACACTTATTGTCTATATGGATAGGAGTCTCCATGAAGTTGAAACCATAGTATAACATTTGATTCTGAATCCATAGCAGTTGAGCACAACAGCTAGCAGCAACAATGTATTTAACTTCATCAGTTGATGTAGAGACACATGATTGATTCTTGCATTGCCAAGAGATGATCCTTCCACCAAGAAATTGATATCCTCCTGATATGGATTTCTTATTGATGTTGCAACCACCATAATCACTATCAGTGTAGCCATAAAGATTGAAATCCTTGTTCTTAGGATACCAAAGGCCAAGTTTGGGAGCTACTTTAAGATATCTAAGAATTCTTTTGATAGCAATTAGGTGAAGCACCTTAGCAATAGCCTGATATCTTGCACAGATGCAAGTTGCAAACATGATATCATGTCTGCTTGTAGTGAGATACATTAAAGAGCCAATAATTACCCTATTCGGATACTGATTAGTGTCCTCCCCCTCGGAATCAGGACAAAGATTGTGATTTCTTTGTATATGTGTCTTGGCTAGCTTACAATCTTTCATCTCGAATCTTTTTAAGATATTCGTGACATACCTAGATTGATTTATGAAGAACCCTTCTTCCATCTGTTTCACTTGAATTCCTAGGAAGAAATCCATCTTTCCCTTAAAATTCATTTCAAATTTCTTCCTCATGATGCCTTCAAAGTCTTTGCATATTTGGTCATTGGATGAACAAAATATAATGTCACTAACATAGACTTATACAAGCAGCATATCATTCCCACACTTCCTTATGAACAATGTTTTGTCTATGGTGCCTCTAGTGTAGCCATTCTTTAGAAGAAATTGAGACAATGTCTCATACCATAGCCTAGGTTCTTGGTGTAACCCATAAAAAGTTTTATCCAATTTGCACATATAGTTGTGGTGGTGTGGGTCTTCAAATCCAGGTGGCTGACACACATAGACTTCTCTATCAATATCCCCATACTAAAATGCACATTTCTTATCATATTGATGGACTTTGAAGTTCTTGGATGCTGCATAAGCATGGAAAAGTCTCACAGCTTCAAGTCTTGCAACAGGTGCAAAGACATCAATATAATCTATCCCTTCCTCTGTGTGTATCCTTGAACTACAAGTCTAGCCTTTTTCTTGATGAACAAACCTTTATAATCTCTTTTAATCCTAAACACCTACTTGGTGCTAATAGGGATTTGATAAGGTGGCCATGGACATAGGTTCCACACTTTTTGCCTCTTCAATTGAAGCAACCCCTCTTGTATGGCTTCAACCAAATTGGGTTCCATTTAGGAGAGAAAGCATGAGTACAAGCAGACATTCCCATTATGAGTTTGTCTTCTAGTTCTGTAAGGCCTCGTTCCCAGGAAGTTTACGGTTGGATATTCATCGCATAAAACATTTAAAACATAACATTTACAGCGGAATTTAAACTTTTAATTCATTCAAAAATTTGTGTCAAATATTCATATCATTATATTTAAATCTCAAAATTATATTAACACGATAACATTCTCAAAATGTGGATGCCGTCATGAATCATTTCCCGGTAGCTTATGCATCCATGCCTGCACTACCTCGGCATCAAACAATTACCTGCCAACTATTATGCATACAAAAGTCAGTGACGCTGAGTGAGTTCTAGTTTTATAAGTAAAATAATTTACTTCCGTATAAACATATCCTTTACTTTCGCACGTTATCATACATCATACATACATTTAGATAATGTTCATTATTATCTTCCATTATCATTCATTTTCACATGTTATCGCACAGTTCATATTTTATCTTTATCTTTTCCTTTCATCCAAATCATGTCTTATGCTATGCCCCATCATTATGCACAAAGCAACTCCCGTCTTGGGGTCAAGCGATAAGGATCCCATTTTTGCACATTATCTCACATCATTATCAACCATAAAGGCTAACACCCATGTGTGCATACTCAAGGATTAGCTAAACCACACAGTTGAGATAATAACTACCTCGTGGAGGTGTGAAACTCCATCATTTTGCTTGCAAGACTTTTCATTTATTTATTACATTCCACTTTCATCATTGTTATCTTTCACTTTCATTACCTAATATTTTACTTATTCATACATATATGTTAAGTAAAGTTACATCGTAAAACATATATAGTTTTGAAAACTATTACATCGTAGAAATATAGACATTACACATCACATCAGGTCATACGAAAACATTACATACATCAATATCATCATCCCACGAGAAAATTTAACATCTAGTCACACGAAAACTACATGTCATGCGAGAACTTCCTGTCACGCAAGAACTTCCTGTCACGTGAGAACTTCCCGTCACGCGAGAACTTCCTGTAGCGTAAGAACTTCCTGTCATGTGAGAACATTGCTTTTCATGCAATAACTTGCAAATTCAAATTTCATAAAGTACATTCATGTCGACTCGTGTGAAAACTATGTGTTTTCCCGCCTAGTTCTCTAACTTTTCACATCTAAGGCTGTTCTAACATAATAAACCTCATAACATCACCATAAAAGCATAAAACAAGTACTTTAGTATGCATAACAGCACAAAATGTAAAACTTGCGTAAAAAGGGGACTAGAAACTCACCTCGTGAAGTTTTAGCACAACACGACCTTCCCGAAGCCTTTACCGAGTGAAAAACACTTTGCTTTTTATACCTAAGTACACTTTTCACATACTTCTCACGCAAGAACTACCTTTCGCACGAGAACTACCTTTCGCACAAGCACTCCCCTTTCACGCGAAAACATGTTGTTCGCGCGAAAACTTTATTTTTTTGCTTTCTATTTTCTCAAAATTTTCGGGCGTTACAAGTCCACCCCCTTATTTAGGTTTCGTCCTCAAACCTGTCAGTCATCAAACAGATAAGGGTAATGTTTCCTCATCTCCTCCTTAATTTCACAAGTGGACTCGGACCCTTTTCTGTGCTTCCATTGTACTCGCATAAGTGGAACCACTTTATTTCTCAACCTCTTCTGCATCCTGTCAATGTTGGCCACGGGTTGCTCCACAAAATTGAGCTATTCTTCGACTTCTCAGGTGGCACTATCATATGGTCATCAGCTAAACACTTTCTCAGATGATCTACGTGGAATGCTGAGTGAATTCCACTTAACTCATCGGGTAGCTCCAATCGATAGGGTACCTCTCCAACTCGGGCAACGATTCGAAAGGGCCCAATATACCTTGGGCTCAACTTCCCTCGCTTCCTGAACCGGATGGTCCCTTTCCAAGGTGAGGCGTTCAACATAACACTATCGCCCACCTTGAATTCGATTGGTCTACGCCTCTTGTCGACGTACGACTTCTGTATATCTTTCTCTGCCTTCATAATGGCCTTGATCTTTTCTAACTTTTTGATCATAGCCTCGATCACCTCAAGGCTTCCTGACGCCTTCTACTAGATATCGCCCTGAGGCATGCCAATGCTAGCATGATAACTGTTGTTATAAGAGAACTCGGCTAACGGTAGGTGTTCGTCCCAACTCCCACCAAAATAAATGACAAATTCCCGAAGCATATCCTCTAGCGTCTGGATGGTTCTCTCCGACTGACCCTCTGTCTAAGGATGGTAAGCTGTACTGATATGTAACCTTTTCCCCATCTCATCGTGAAATCTCTTCTAAAACTTGGATGTAAACCGAGTGTCACGGTCAGAGACTATAGACACCGGGACACCATGACGAGTTACAATTTCCTTGATAAACAGATTTGCCAACCTCTCCGATGAATTTTTTCACAGATCGGAAGAAAGTGAGCACTATTCGTCAAACGGGCAACTATCACCCATATGGTATCGTAACCCCTTGCCGTGCGTGGCAACTTCATTATGAAGTCCATGGTGATGTGCTCCCACATCCACTCGGGTATATACAAAGGTTGGATCTTCCCGTATGGCTTCTGATGCTTCGCCTTCACTTGTAAACAAGTAAGGCACTTGCTCACATACTCGGCACGTCGCACTTCATTCCCCGGCCACCAATAATCTCTCTTCATGTGCTGATACATCTTCGTGGCACCAAGGTGAATCGAGTATCTAGTCTGTGAGCCCCGTCCATAATCTTCTCTCTCAGATCCCCATAGGGAGGTATCAATATTCGTCTAAATCGGGTTCTAACACCGAGAGTGTTCTCACCCAGTTCTAAGACTAGACCTTTCGTACGCTCAGAATTAATCCGAACTTCTTTCAGCGCTTCGTCCTGAAACTCCTTGACTTGTTTCATCACGTCAGCGGTCATAACCAACTGATAAGCCTTCACTCGAATCAACTCTGGTCTCTCCTTTTGGCTAAGGGCATCCGCCACGACTTGGCCTTAGCCGGATGGTAATGGATCACATAATCGTAATGCTTGATAAGCTCCAACCATCTCCTCTGCCTCATGTTCAAATCCTTCTTCTCGAAAAAGTACTTCAAGCTCCTGTGGTCGGTGAAGATAGTGCACTTAGTTCCATACAGGTAGTGCATCCAAATCTTCAATGCGAAGACCACAACTGCTAGCTCCAAATCATGGGTAGGGTAGTTAGCCTCATGGATCTTCAACTGTCGAGATGTATAGGCTATAACCCTCCCTTATTGCATCAACACGCATCCTAAAATTGAATAAGAAGCATCCGAATAGACCACTAAGTCTTTGCTTCCTTCGGGTAACGTCAAGACAGGCGCTTGAGTCAACCTCGTCTTCAACTCCTCGAAAGCATTCCCTTACTCTTGACCCCATACGAACTTCATATCTTTACAGGTCAACTTAGTCAACGGATAATCTATCTTAGAGAAGTCTTGGATGAATCTCCTACAATAACCCACCAAACCTAAGAAGATACGAATCTCGGATGGTGTCTTTGGAGACTTCCGTTGCATCACCGCTTCTACTTTCGTTGGTTCTACCATAATCCTTTCGGGATTCACTACGTGACCCAGAAACTGAACTTCCTGCAACCAGAATGCGCACTTGGAGAACTTGGCATTCAACTTCTCCCTTTTAAGCGTTTCTGGCACCTCGCGAATGTGACCGGCAAGTTCCTCCTCGCTCCTTGAATAAATCAGAATATAATCGATGAACACAATCATTGATCTATCCAACATCGGCTGACACACCCTATTCATCAAATCCATAAAAGTAACTGGCGCGTTGGTTAAACCAAAAGACATCACGAGAAACTCGTAGTGTCCGTAACGCATGCTGAAAGCTGTCTTAGGGATATCCTGCTCCTTCACCTTCAGCTGATGATAGCCAGATCGAAGATCTATTCTCTAGAACCAACTGGCACCTTGGAGCTAATCATACAAGTCATCAATCCTTGGTTACGGATACCAATTCCTCACAGTCAACTTGTTCAGGTCACGGTAGTCGTTACACATCTTCATGCTATTGTCGTTCTTCTTCACAAACATGATCGGAGGACCCCATGGAGAGATAATCAGTCGAATATACCCCTTGTCCAGAAGCTCTTGTAACTGAGTCATCAGTTCCTTCATATCAGATGGAGCCAAACGATACGGCGCCTTAGCAACAGGTGGGTGCCAGGTATCAGATCGATTTGGAACTCGATCTCACGGTCAGGTGGCACACCTGATAAATCCTCCAGGAACACGTCCAGGTTGTCACACATAACCGGTACGTCTGACAGTCACGGCACTGTCACATCCATATCCTTCACGTAGGCTAGATATGCACCACATCCACGCCTCATACACTTCTCTGCCACCACCATCGAAATTACTTTCGGGACCATGTGAATCCTATTACCGTAGATCATCACCACACTCCCGTCGGGTGCAACCAATCAAATCATCTTCCTACGACACACGATACTTGCTTCGTAGGTTGCTAGCCAATTCATCCCTAGGACCACATCAAATCCACCTAAGGGCATTATGAACAACCTAGCAGAGAACCTATGGCCTTCTAACTCTATATCATATTCCTCTACCTCGTCAGAAAATCCTGATAGACTTACTAATGGAAGTTTCTATATTGAAGGGCTTATCAATCTTTCTACTCCTAGCGGATAACTTATCACAAAAGGCAGCACAAATAAAACTCCTACTAGCACTGGAATCAAAAAGCACAGAGGCACAAGTTTGGTTCACTAGGAATGCACCTGACATAACGTAGGGGTCCACCCTAGCCTCCTCCATGGTCATAGTGAATGCCCTGGCCTTAGCCCTCTACCCCTCCTTCTCCTTCCTATTGCCCCAGAGTTTTTAGCCCTCGGCTTCTGGCAATCCCTGCTTAGATGGCCCTCTTCACCGCAGTTATACTAATGATCCCACATTCCCTCCCCATATGACCAGGCTTCCCGCACTTCAAGCAGACGTTTGATCCCCACTTAGACTCCCCCACATGACTCATCCCGCACTTACCACATACTTTCACCACCATATCAGTCGTAATCGTCTTGTGACCCTCTACCTTCACCTTCTTGCCTTTGGGGGTGAATCCACCACTGCTAAAGTGTTTCCTCTTTAAGTTTTTGTCTCCACCACCCTTCTTACTCACCTCCACCATGGCCACCTCTTTCCTCTCATCGTACAGTCTCCCCGCCAGATCGACCACCGAACTAAACGTACTTGGTCGAGCGGCAATCAAATGTTCGCGAACATCCGCCAACAGACCCTGTATGTACCTCTTGATCATTCATGACACGGGCGTCACCTGATCTTGCACCACCCTTGCCATCTTGATGAACTTCATCGTATACTGACGGTGTTTCATGGTTCCCACCTCTAACTACAGGATCCAACTCCTTATGAGAACAGAACTCCTCAATCACCAATTTCTTCAGTTCCAACCACCTCATCCTGCTAATGATCCTGCTACCCTCGGCCTAGACAATGTTGTCCTACCAGTATAAGGTCGAATCCACAAACGAGTCGGTATCGAACTTCACCTTCTGATCCTCTCAGCACTAGCTGGCATCAAGTAGCGCCTCCATCTCCCTTACCCATTGGTGAGCAACAGCAGCACTTCCATTTCCATCAAACGTCGTGGGCTTGCATCATTGAAATGCCCAATAGTTATAACCTAGTGCAGTTTCCTGCACAGCTTCCTCTTCCTCATCATCACTTGAGGCAACCATCTCAGGCTCCAGTTGCTCCCTTTCTTCCCCCTCTTCACCCCTTCTCTCTACAGTTTTCTTCTTTTCTTTCTTCTCATTCTTCTCGTCCTCTCTCATAGCTCTAATCAATTTGGTCACCATAGATGGTAGAATCATCTGCATGACCTGATGAACCTTCTCAATAACCGCTCCTTCACTGAGGCTCTCAGATTAGCGCTCTCATCCCCACCTTCCTGGTGATGAGGCTCAAGCTCTTCAGGTGTCGTTTCAGCAGCCCTAGCCCTGTTCCTTGTGACCTGCCGTCCAGCACCATGTCCACCGCGTACTCCACCTCGTGAGGCCTTCTATGATCTACCACCAACCATATTTAAATGCTATAATGTTTAAACACCAACATGATCATTCAAGGTAATAGCTCAGATTATGTCTAGTATAGTAAGTTCCTAATTACCGCGGCCAGTTATGATTAGGCACTTACTTCACTCTTCATTTCCTGAGTGTTTACTATCCTGACTACATCAGTATTCAAACCTACTAAGAGCACTTAATTCACATAACATGCGCACATACTTTCTCATTATCGTTGAAAAACGTTTACATCAAACATTTACCTATTGGCATGTAGCTACTAGGACTGGCATCCCTTCCCTTTCTTTTCCCATTCTCAATTTAAGTTTTAGGTTTTGAAAAACAATTTACCTAATTCTTTTAAACTTTAGCTCTGATACCAACTTGTAAGGCCCCGTTCTAGCGACGATTACGGTTGGACATTCATCGCATAAAACATTTAAAACTTAACATTTGCAGTGGAATGTAAACTTTTCATTCATTCAAAAAGTCATGCCAAATATTCATATCATTATATTTACATCTCAAAATTATATTTACACGATAACATTCTCGAAATGCGGATGCCAATCTTGAATCATTTCTCAATAGCTTATGCACCCATGCCTTCACCTCCTCAGCATCAAACAATTACCTACCAACTATTATGCATACTATTGGTACACATGTCCCTAGTTCTAGTTCTAGTTCTAGTGAGCTTAAATGTATTTGACTTTCATTTTGTAACACTGATGTAATATTTGATATATTAAATGAAAAACTCTTCATTGAATGTTTATTGGTTGTTAAATGTTATAACTATTAATATGATTGATTATTACATGCTTATATGAACATGTAATATAGGTTTACAGTTGTTAGACATAGTTCTGTATCATGAAAGGTTATAGAATATGTTTAACTAAGTCTCATGATTCAGTCGCACGACTGGACCATGCGAATGGGCCAGTCGCACGACTGAACCAGGTGATTGAGTCAATCGCACGATTGAGTCATAAGACTGACTCAGTCGTACGAATGAATCAATCGTACGACTCAGTCGCACGACTGAGCCATACGCATGGCTCAG
>BJCO01835975.1:0-12994 GCA_018326465.1 Flaveria floridana | reverse complement strand
TAGTTCCACTTACAACCCATATGAGGATAAATGTAAAGAGAGGATTCGCGCCCTCTGATTTGAATTATTATAACTAATATAATATGCTATATATATAAAAAGGAAAAGGGAAAATTAACTATGATACATGGGCAAACCCTAGGTAAAGGTTTTGTTGGCTTGTACATAGTTAATATATGGGATAGTGAGTTCACCTTATAAAAGGGTTCCGACAGGCTATTCATATACAAAGAGATTAAACTATGATACATGGGCAAATCCTATGTGAAGGATTTGTTGGCTTGTACTTAGTAAGTATGTGGGATAGCGGGTTCACCTTATAAAAGGGTTCCGACAGACTATTCATATACAAAGTGATACCAGTGAGTAGTTTATACTCACACTTTTACAGTAAATCCTACTTTGATGATAATTAATGGTTTATCATTTATGTTTTACTCACATATGAACTCACCAACCCTGTGTTGACACTTGATTTTACATGTATTTTCAGGTATCTACTAGGAGCTTATGGACATGCACGTAGGATAATATAAGAGCTCAAGATACATATTGCTTATTGTTTGATATATGATTAGACGTATTGTTAAGAAACAATTTATCTTTTATTTCCGCTACGCATAATAATTATTACTCTGAATAATAATGGAATGGTTATCTAAAATTCATCATATAGATAACTGCATCTCATGTGTGACAACTGTGTTTGATCCTGTTTGTTCACTACTCCGTGATAAATTCCAGACCCGAAATTTGAGGATGTGACAAAAATGGTTCGATTAATAAGGCGTCCATAGATCTAATCTCACTCCTGAGTGTAAATTATTGTACATCATATACTCCAGCCCTCTACCTCATTATCAGGGATACCATTTGCATAAAACTTTTTAAAATATGAAATTAACCCATTTCATAAACCTGTAAAAAATAGTAAATTACAAAACTCGTCATTCTGGTACCTATATCTTTAACTTAAGAAGCTGGTCAATCTGGTTTAAATCTGTTGCTATATGTATAAACTTTCAAATTATAGATAAAAGTTTTACTTAGAAAACAAATAGTTTTTTATTAACGTTTTCACAAATTCATAATGGATTTCTTATCTTTATGCTTATAATTACACTAAAAATCAATATTTTTCTAAAAATTTTCAATTAAATAATACTTTAGATACTTTTATTATTATCTTTTTTTCTTTCATCCACTCAAAACCACTATAAAAAATATTAAAAAATTATAATGACTGAATAGTGTCATAGTAAATATACAAAGAACAAGAATATTTTTCTCTAATCCACTCATAAGCATTTCATATAATATATTGAACTCACTAACAAATATATAAGAAACTCACTTTGAATGCTCAAGCTTAAGTTTTAATATATGGATTAATGATGACACTGTTTTGATTAATATTATTTTATTAGGTTATATTATTTATCAATATCTAATTTATAACAATATAATAGTTTAGTGTATTACGATTTAAAATTGAGATCTTAGCAACGTCACCATATTAGATTTTTCTTGTAAAATGTCTAGAAAACACAAACGCCTAAAATATCGAGCACGCCCTCTCTCTTCTATCCTCCTTATAGTCTCTTCAACGCTTCTCCATAAAAGGTCCCTAAAGAAGTAATTTCACCACAGTAACCTTTGAGGTTTGTTAGTCTCATCTCAAGTCATCCCCATCTTAGTGGTGTCTATGGTGGTGGTCGATGTTGATAGTGGTGGTGGTCGATGTTGATAGTGGTGGTGGTCGATGTTGATAGTGGTGGTGGCCGATAATGGTGGTGGTCGGGTGATGATTGGTGGCCGGTGGCTCTCGATCTTGGTGGTCCGTGGTGATGGTATTGGTGGCCATGGTGGTTGGTAGCGGTGGCGGTAGTAGTGGAGGTGGCCGGTGGTGGTGGAGGTGGCCGATGGTGGTGGAGGCGGGCGGTGATGGTGAGTGGGTGGTGGCGGTGGTGGTGGTGGTGACTAAGGATAAAAAAGGATGAAATGAAAAAAAAGTAGGGGGTGAATGGAATGGATTGGTGTGTTTAAAGAAAATATGATTACTTGTGTAATGATGCATTTCTTTTCCTTTTACAACCAAACATGTTATTATTTATTCACCCTCAAATCGTTTTTCCATTCAGACTCCCATTCTTTGATACCAAACGCTATCTAGTTCCGTCATGATTTCAATTTTAATTTGGTGACTAAGAATTTAAAAAGCAGTAGACTTGACTTTTTAAAAAATTACATTGTATGATATTTGTTGGTTCAAAAATGTAATTAGTTGAGTTAAAGAAAACCCTAATTATAATTGTTGTTTTGAGTTTTTTTGGGTTTGAAAAGTTAAGGTTGACTTTAAGTTGTATAAAAGTAAATCTCTTTTGTTTTTAGTTTGATTATGAATTATGATTAACTTTCGGCTTCATTTTATATTCTTGTAAATTTAAATTATTAACTTTAATAATGTCTTATTCTAATCATTTTAGTCCATTAATCCTTTACGCAAATGGTTAAAGTGAGATAATCAAGACATGTAAATATACGAAGATTTTGGGTCAAGTCTCACTCGGAGCGGTTAGAGGTTTCTCCCGTTGTGAGTTTTAGCCTGATGGGGGTTAGGGTACGGTCACAACTAGAAAAAGAATAGACGGGTCTGATTAAGATAACACATATCATCCGAAGTAAGATTGTTCATCTACCATTAGAAAAAGTAATAAAATATTAGAACCATCTATCTTTATCTTTATCTCAATCTTTATTGTTATTTATATTATCGTAAGTTAGTGTCAACAAATATGTCTTAGTATACTTAGGGGCTGTTTGATTTTGGCTGACCCGGCTGACTGGCTGACTCGGTCAGTCGATCAGCGTGTTTGATATTGTTGTGTTGTGTTCTGATCGGGTCCGTGGGTGTTGACCCAGACCTTAAATTTAAACATGCTGACCCGTAAAAAGGGGTGCTGCCCCTCGCTTCGCCAATCAGGAACACTCACCAGAAGCGACGTCGGAGTTTCTCTAACGAGCACTCGCTTCGTCGCTGCAGACAACGATCCGCTTCAAGATCCGTGACATTCCAGACGTCTGATTCGTCGAACTCGAACATTGAATCGGATCCGACGGAGGCGTCGGTGTCGCCGGAGAAGAAGCGGTCTGGTGGTCTGATGAAGTAGGTGTTTGATGCAGCCATTACGATTGATTGAAGATGATCAGTGATTGAATGATTTATGATTTCTTTGAAATTTCGTTGATGTGTTGTTTACTTTGTTTGTGATGAATGATTTGTGATGAAGTAGGTTTGATGAAGTAGGTGTTTGATGCAACCATTTGTTTACTCTGTTTTTATAAGGTCTTTGAACTAACTTTTTTATTAAATACGATTTTGGGACTTTATTATTCAGCAGTCAGATACCATCAAACAGTCAAGTTTCAATCAGATGTAAACTCAGTCAGAACTTCTAACTGGGTCAGCTTCTGACTCAATCAGATATTTCTGAGTCAGCTGCATCAAACAACCCCTTAATCACTATTTGCAATGCAATTTAATCTACATGCTCTCTAAAGCACATAGCTACATTATAAATATGTAACTAAAAGTAGTAAAATATAATAATCGTCTAAGGTGGTGTTTGTTTTTTAGAAAAAGCTCTTCCCCACCTCTTTATCTGCGCGCACGCAGATGCGGGAAGAGTTTTTAAGTTCGCAGACTGTTTGTTTTTTGGAAGACGTTTCATTAAAAAACGTCTTCCTGACGTCTGCACGGAGAAGATGTGGTGCTACCACTTCTTATGTCTTCACAACCTCTTCTGCTTTACCCCATTTTCTTCTCTTCTTCCAGACATTGCTTTCTTTCATTTGAACCCTCCAACCCCCACCACACCATTCATCACTGGTTGCCGCCTCCGATCCCGCCTCCACGCTACCGCCTTCCGACCGCCGCGTCCGTCTCCACGCCACCGCCCTCCGACCCCATTCCAGTCGCAACCCTCCCCCCTCCGACCCCCTCGCCATCGCAGCCCTCCCGTCCTTCAACCTCCATTCCAGTCGCAGCCTCTCCCCCCTCTGACCCCGTCACTATTCGCATCCCTCCCCCCTCCGCTGCCCCAACTCCACGCTATCGCCTTCCGACCGCCGGCCTCCGACCCCTCTGTCGCCTACTCCACCCGCCGACTCCACCACCGTCCGATACACCTCCGGCGCCAGCTCCGCTCTCACATCAATGAGATTAGCGTGTGGATGTGGTTGTTGATTAGAGTTACGAGAAGCTGTAGGAACTTAAGGTCTATGGATTCATGGCGGTGATGGTGATTTGAAGATGATGAAGCTGTGGATGTGGTTGTTGATTAGAGTTACGAAAAAATCAGATATGTATATGAAGGGATTTTATATGCATATGTGGTTGTTAAAAATTTTAGATATGAGGATGATAGAGACAAAATCAGATACTATACCAAATTTATTGGTTTGTGATTTGATATAGTATTTGGTTTGATTTGTGATTTGTATAGTGTGATTTGTTATTTTAATTTGTATGATTAATGATTAGTGATTTATATTTTAATGTATTTGTATGACTTTTATTTATATATTAATGTTAAAGTTATTTTTAAAGTTTAAAAAATAGGTTTAGTTTAACTACAAAATATTTCAGCATTCTGCGGACATTAAAAAAACAAACAGTCTTTTTCTTACAGACTACAGACATTTGGTCCACCTCTTCTGCTGCAGATGTCTGCAAATGTGGTTCGCAGACTGCAGACGTTTTTCTGCAGAAAAAACAAACAACACCTAAGTTTATCTACAATTCAACTTTGTCAATCATAATTATTAATTTTGTGCATTCTAATAAATATCTTTATTAAATTATCATGTATTGTACATGCCAATAAACTAAAATCATATTATTTTTAAGACTTATTAAATGTTGCACTCCATCTTCAAATGGAACACCTCAAGTCTCGGACTCATTCCTTTTAACTGGGTTCTTGGTTGGGTGGAGAGCACCTTAACCACCTCCACCGTCCCTTGAGACACTAGTACATATTATTATGTTATGGTTTTAACTAAGTTTTTGACAGGCACGTTGACAAAATTATATTATATATAAATGTAGGGAAAAAAGTGAAACTTTATACTTTTAAAACATAAAAAAGTACCATTACTGTCATATATATAACGCATGGCAATACTAGTTTTTTTACGATACCCTTTTAACATGTTATTTATGCCACAAGGTATAATCACATATAAAATGCCACGAGGTATGATCACATATAAAATGCCACGAGGTATGATCACATTTATAATATAGCGAAATCTAGACTATTTTAGTTATAAGAGGTCAAAATAATCACTTCAATTTTTCTTTAGATATAAGTAGTTCCTATTTATTTTTAATTAGAACAATCGAATTTTAAAAAGTTAAGATCATTACTAATTGGTTGATGATATCATATACTATTAAATTGATCAATAACATTTGAATTTTATTATTAATATTATCAATAACAACCTAGTAACATAATTATCATGGATCCATACTAGATCTGTATTGTTTCAATTTGATTTTGCATGCATGTTTTGTCATTTCATATTTATTGATTATTATGAGCAAATCCAGTGCAAAGCAAGTGTATATGTTAATTATGTTATTAAGATTGCTATTGGTAACAAAGTTGAAAGTTAAGAGTGACAGTTGCAAATTGTTTGTATGAATTATTATCGGTCATTTAGTAGTAAGTTAAATTATAAAAATTCAATTACCTTCAAAATATAGTACATTTTAACAAGAATTTACTCTCTCTCTCTCTCTCTCTATATATATATATATATGTGTGTGTGTGTGTGTGTGTGTGTGTGTGTGTATTCACCCTTTATCTAGTTACTAATGTATTCGGTTGTTAACCACATTAAATCAAGGCGACCTATCGATAGGCGACTTGGGCTCTCCAAGAGAGATCCAAGTTTGATCCCACTGGCAAACATCTTGGGGTGGCTAGCCTATGATGACAAGCACGGAATGTCGCCAAGTTTGGGTAAGAGTGTACTGTCATTGTGAGGCAAATATAATAGTTCAAACTCTAAGCAGATGCAAGTAGGGATGACAGTCAAACTAAAATCAAACAATGTCTCTAAGTCAGGGCGTGTTGGTTCGAACCATGAGTTGATTGCCTCCTGCCACCAAATAGTAACTCCGAATGTTATAGACCAGATACGCAATGCTCAAAGTGAAGCCCTAGAGGATGGGTAGTTCGACTTGGAAGGAATGGAAGGACAAGTTACGAATCTGGATGAAAACACATATGCTGTCAAAACCAAATTAGACCGAATATTGACCCCTTGTTATGGAGATCTTAGGAAAAAGATATTTCATGAAGCTCATAAAGCTTGATACTCAATCTATCCTAGCACCGCAAAGATGTGTCAAACTCTAAAAACGGATTTGGTAGCCACATATGAGATATAAAGTAACCAACTATGTGGGTAAGTGCTTAATATGTTTACAAGTTAAAGCATCATATCGAAAGCTTTATAGTACAATTCAACCTATAGACACACCTAAGTGAAAATGGGATAACATGACAATGGATTTCATAACTAAGACTATACACAACTAACAGCTATGATGCAATATGGGTCACAGTGGATCGACTGAGGAAGAATGCTAATTTCTTACCAATACAAGAGATTTACATGTCTGGAGGTTAGCTGAATAGTTTATCAAAGAAATCAGGGCATGTCAGGGGGTGCTTGTATCTATAGTCTAGGACAGAGATATGCAATTCATGTTAGAGTTTTAGAAAAGATTCATGAAGCCTTGGTACCAGATTGCATATTAATACTACTTATCAGCCACAAACTAACGGGTGATTAAAAAGGACTATCCAGATATTAGAAGACAATTATGAGCATGTAATATCGACTTTTCTGAGAGTTGGGATGACCACTTGTCACTAGTAGTTTTTTTTATATAACAACAGTTATCATGTAAACATTGATATGCCCCTATACAAGATGCTTTATGATAGGAGGTATGAAACTCCTATATGTTAGCGTGACATCTATCATAAATAAGTAGATGGTTCGGAAGGGGTGAAAGCTATAACCAAAAAGTTAGAAAAGATGTAGACCGCTAGAATATAAAGACAAATTATCATTATGGAAAGCTAAGTTCACAATACATAGGACCCTTTAAATTTTAAGCAAGGATCAAATTGGTAGCTTAGAGGCTGGAATTTCCAGCCGAGCTTTGTGGGATTCACCCCACTTTTCATGTCACATAACAAAAGTGGTTTGTTGAGAAAGACACTCATGTACAACTTGGGGATATTGAAATCAATGACAACCTGTAATATGTTGAGAAACTAGTAGCCATACTTGACTGAAATTTAGAAAAATAGTTAATGAATAAAGTAATCAAGGTAGTAAAGTTCAATAACAACACATGAAAGGGTCCACAACAACATGGGAGCCCGAGGAATAAACAAAAATACATTACCCTTAGTCATTCATGGATTAACAGGTTCTAGTATGAAACCTAAATAAAGGGTATAGACTTGTAACATTTCATAATTTAGTAAATATAAAGTAAGTTTAAAGGTTATTTTAAAAGAGTCAAAGGTGTAAATACAAAAGGGTTTTATAAAACTTTAACCCTAATCAAGCGCTAATTTAAAGGAGCCTAGGCCACCCATTTTCCCTTTTAGGAAACGTTACACATGAAGAAACAAAGGAAATAAGAGAGAGACTTGCAATGGTTTTAAAGAAAGAAAGCTCTTTTCATGTGAAAGGTAATGTTTTACACCTCTATTATCAAAGATGATCTTAGATCTATGCTCATAATTGTATTCTTATCAAGATCTCATGTCAAAGTTGTCACCTTACCGTAAGAAAGTGCAATCTCGAGTGTTAAAGCTTGTTCTAGGGTTGTCTATTACATCAAAAGTGAGTTCAAGATACCATCTTTTTACATATTTTTGCTAATTTTAGGGATGATATGCATACTTAATATGTTTTAAATCATAGATCTAATGTTAAAAGTTAAATTTTCCTTGCTTTATGATTCTTATTTATGATATGATGTGCATGCAAATATAAGTTCACATGTTTCAAGCCCTAAATATGTATTCAGTTATTCAATGATTTCAATGATGTCACTAAAATTGTAACATGTTTCAAAATTTTATACATACAATTAAAACTCTAGAAAGTTTAGGGTTAGAATTGAAAATTTTAAGGAATTAGGGCTTTGGTCTACCATGGACTGAATTAGGTTTTAGGAAAACCTGACCGCTATGCCATCCTTAATAATATTTTAGAGGTTTGCTACGTGTTCGCTATGTAAATATCTCATGCATTGATACATGGAATGCTAATGAGGACTGAGAGTCCAAAAGGATAACATGTGCAATCCTAGAATGACACGTGTCTCATGACGAGACATCTGGCATCAACATGTCTTGACACGTGTCAATTTCTTATCAGAAGGATTGCTTCTGAGTAGCTATAGTTGGGTCATGGACCGCGACCACCCTGCTTACCAGGCTATAAACGCCTACATAATTTCAAACACAAAGTTGTTCTATTTTTGAAATCTTTACACGTGTAAACATCATGCCCCTATTTTACCCTTGTTAAATTAGTATACTACCCTGTTAAGTTTGAGGTACATATGTGGAGAAGCTTTCAAGGTTCTAGAAGCATCAAGTTGTGATTCTAGCTCATCCATTAAGGTGAACATGCTTGTGAAACTTTATTTGCATCTATATCTTTGTGCACAAATGTGACATCCGTCACCGAAAAGTCCGTTATTTAACGTGACTTCCGTTAACCTTTCTGTGATCATTCATTCTTTATCTTTATAAACTATTCGTGCGAATATTATTCTTGCTTATCATCATTCTGCTTGTGTAATCGTTGTTAGCGTTGATGTTATTCTAGAAATCTTTACAATCATCGTTATCGTTACTATTAAATCTAACGTTATTTATTATTATTGTTATTAATAAGACCATTTTTAAGTTATTAATACCATGAATTACATTTTATCATTTATATAACTAACTGATTTAAGGTCGTTCTTAACTGAAAACAAACTTGGTAACTCGGGGGCTAAGTGCAGGGACCAAATATGACATTTTGCCAAACTAGGGCTGGGTATATAAACCCCATTCCCAGCCCTAACCTTCATTATTTCATCTTCCTCTTCCTCTTCTTCTTCTTCCACTTTTCTCCTCCTCCTTGCACCAAAACTGCCCCTTTCTTTGCGTTTTCACCAGCAAGACCTCGGCTACAGCTGAGTCTACACCATTCTTGCAGGTAGACGACCTTGGTCGTCCCTTTTCTTCCTTGTTTACTGCTGTCGTTGAAGGGTCTCGGGTGCTCGGGTCCAGCCTGAGCACATGAGGCCGTGTGGGTGCGTGTGATGTCTTTTTGTGCATTCTTCTGGTTGGTGTGTGTGTGTGTGAAATGTGTTTCTGGAAGTGCTTGTGGTGTAAATCTCGTGCACGGAGCAGCCTCAGCACTTCTGCAGTCGCGATTCTGCTGTTTTGGTGACTGTGTCTGCCGTGCGACTGAGTCGTGCGACTGGGTGTGTCGTGCGACTGAGTCGTGCGACTGTGTCTATCGTGCGACTGAGTCACGCGATTGTGTGTGTAGTGCGATTGAGTCATACGAATGAGTGTATTCATGCGATTGAGTCTATGCGGATGAATGTGTGCCATTGTGCGTGTATCACACGACTGAAGGCTGAGTCGTACGAATGAAGGTTCATTCGTACGAATGAAGCTGATTCGTGTGAATGAAGGTTGATTCGTACGTATGGATGTTGAGTCGTGCGATTGAGTGTTGTGTGGTACGACTGAAGGCCGAATCACACGAATGGAGGTCCATTTGTACGAATGTAGCTGATTCGTGTGAATGAAGGTTGATTCGTGCGGATGGAGTGATTGAGTCATGCGTCTGGTCCAGTCGTGCGACTAGAGTTGTTGTGTGTGAGTTCCTTCTTGTTTGTGGTGTGTGTATGTCGTGTGATGTTAAGGTGACATCGACACGGTTACCGTTGCTTAGGGCTGTTCATGAGCCGAGCCGAGCCGAGCCAGGATTAGCTCGGACTCGACTAGAATTATAAACCAAGCCAGCTCGGCTCGGCTCGGATTTACAACCGAGCTAAAAAGTAGAGCTCGAACTCGGCTTGGTTTAAACCGAGCTGGCTCGGCTCGGTTTAGTTTGGCTCGGTTTTAAAAGAAAATTTAATACACCTCTCTCAAGATATACCTGACCCAAATCGTAGATTCGTAGGTAGGCAAGCACCGAACTTGTCGACTCGTCGTCGGCTAACTTGTCGACGATTGAGGGCTAGGCAAGCAGGCAGCGGCCGAGGGCGTAGCTGAGTGGTGACTGCGTGAGACCGGTGAGTAGGTGAGTGGTGACTGCCGTGGGCGACTGGCCGACCAGGCGCTGGGCGGTGGCCGGTGGGGAGGGAGTGACGGTCGGCTGCTCGAGGGAGAGTGAGACTGTGAGAGACGGGAGTGGAGTTAGGGTTTTGAAACTTCAATTTCAACAGGCTGTGGAATGTGGATATACTTACGTTTTCAACATTTGATTTTTTGAGGTTTTAAATTTTGATTAGGTTAGTGCTATTATAATAATATTATAATAGCTAAGAAATTAGATAATAATTATGGTAAATACATAAGCTCCATAAGAATAATCAAGAACGGCCTTACGTTTTCAAATTATATATAATATTATAATAATAATATATATAAATATTATATATATATACATATATATACATACATACATATATATATTACATATTTAGTCGAGCCAGTAAACGAGCCAACGAGCGAACCAACGAGCGAGCCAACTAGCGAGCCAACGAGCGAGCCAACGAGCGAGCCGCCCTTGGCTCGGACTCGGCTCGGTTACAATTCGAGCCGGCTCGGCTCGGCTCGTTTATAAACCGAGCCGATTCGAGCGAGCTTTTTTCGAGCTTTTTCCGAGCGAGCTCCGAGCGAGCCACGAGCCGCGAGCTTTTTAAACAGCCCTACCGTTGCTAATTATAATATTTAAGTTAACATTATCAAACTAACTAATATTATCACAAATCAAATCAACTTTAACATTTTACAATTATCAATAACCGATTTGTAACCAACTATATTTACCAAGTATTTCTCTGATAACAATGACACTTTTACACTAATATCATCGACAATAGGCGACGATTCCAAGCACTTGGATCTATATAAGATCTAATACTTATGTCTGCTCGTGTGTGTTCCGCGCGACCGAACCGATACAACCCGAACCGACCAAACCTTACTATTTTCAATAAACGTATCATTAATGCTTAACGCTAACTGTTAATAGGTGTTTGACCTTTTATTGCATACAATATTTGAAACTTGATCATCCATACTTACCACCGAACAAGTGAGTTCCGTGGCCCCTTTTATACTTATTCAATACTTTAGTTATTTACAAACATGGGGGAAAAGTATGCTCGCCCATTTTTATGTTGTACAACTTACATTCTTGGAATCAACGTGTTACTGTTTTACGAGTACTTATCTGATGCATACATGTCACATCCCGGCGGAAGCATGAAATGCGGTTTGGGTGTGACTTGCTTTATTAGAGTACATTAATTATAGCGGAACAAATATTAAAGACATAGGCTTAAAACAAGAAAGTAGGACATGCATTTATTCATAATATTCGTGATTACATCTTATACATAGATTCCAAAATTATACTCCAAAAATTATGAAAATTATATATTCTGTAGTCTATGATTTAATATTGAATCTATGATTTTATCAGAATTTATTATTTAATTTTAATATTTATTATGTTTTATCTACCGCAGAACATATAAAAATTCATATCTTTATTATAACAAGGAATAAAATTCTGAAATAATTCCATAGACTTTCATACTTCAAATGGATCATTATGTGAATTTCTCAGATTTTTCCCAAATTTATTTGTATTTTTGATATTTTCTTTTATTTAATCAAACTTATTTTAATTCAAATTTTCACAATCTATTTTCTCCTTATTATCTTACTTTTATTATACAAAAATCATCTAGATATATATGTATATTTATATTTTGCATACATGAGAGGGAGTCGTATGTCCATATGTATGTATGCATATATATGTTTTGATATGTAAAATTAGAGTTAAGATTGTAAAACCTTTTGGAGTTGTTGTTGCTACAGTATTCGAGACAGCAGGTACGTGACGGTTTGAGTGGTGATGATGATGATTGTAGTTACGGGTGATGGTGGTGTGGTTATGTGGTTACGGGTGGGGTGTGTGATGGTGATGTTGTTGTTGTTTGGTGTTAGTAACCGAGAGAAGGGAGGCCATAGATGATGATATGCAGCTGGTAGACAATACCGAGAGAAAGAGGGCCGGTGTGATTGTTGGTGGTTGTTGGAGGGGGTCGAGAGATGGTGTTTGTGATCAACAAAGGTCCAAAGGGTGTGGAAATGGCGGTTGTTTGGTTGCTGCATGAGAACCGAGAGAGAAATGAAGGAAGTTTGGTTGTGGTATTGTTTGAAAGTAAGAAGTCCAAGACTTCTTGTAGTGTGCAGAGAATTGGACCTTCGGTCGAATGGTTCATGCATGTGGTCTTAGGATGTCCACCTAATCATCTAGTAATGATGATAGGTTGACTTAGGAGCATAAGGTGGCACTCAACCGAGAGTTAGGCTGCAAGATGGAAGCTAAAGGGTGCTAAAGGTGTGAATGCTTTGTCTAGGTGTCACATGGAGGGGAAGTTTGGTGCTTAAGGAACATGAGGTGGCAAGTGGTGGCGGTTATAGGAATACTCGAGAGAGGGAGAAGGGCCAAGGTAGTGGTGGTGCAATCTTGTTTTTGTCCGAGAGTTTTTAAAGAAAATTTCTTTTGTTCACACATGGTTTAGTCAAGAGCTTGACACCTATTACTTTAGTAATGATTATGGTGGTAATGTGGTGTG